>JANFOE010002984.1:0-83648 GCA_025667525.1 Glebionis coronaria
TATATATATATATATGTATATATATATACATATATATATATATATATATATATATATATATATATATATATATATATATATATATATATATATATGTATATATATATATATATATATATATATATATATATATATATATATATATATATATATATATATATATATATATATATATATATATATATATATATATATATATATATATATATATATATATATATATATATATATATATATATATATATATATATATATATATATATATATATATATATATATATATATATATATATATATACTAGCCTTTAGACACGTCCGGTGGACGGGCTAGCTTTATGTATATATTTTCTAATGAAAATTGAATTTATGTGTGTTTGTATTAGAAGTTTAGTATATGTAGTGTTAGTTATAACATTGATATTTTAATAATGTAGCATAGAATAGACAAAAATAACGTAGTTTAAGATATTTTATTTATTTAAGAATATTATGAGTTAATTGAATTTGCATACGTTAACGGTATGAATAAGTTTGTTACATTAAATTTTTTTTTGAATTTTAATAATATTGTATAAATATTTTATATATTTTTGAATTTTATGAGGTAATAAATTTTGTATATGTTAATGTTATGAATAACGTTTTTACATTAATTTTTTTGAAATTAATATTATTGTGTGCATTTTTATAGAATTTTGAATTTAAGGCATTGTTTCACCATCCTTCCTTATATATATTTATAGAATTTCGTATTATGGCATCATTTGTAATTCCTATATATATTTTTATAGAATTTTGTATTTAAGGCATCATTTGTAATTCCTATTTTATTTTTGAAGCATTTTATGGAATCATTTTTATAGAATTTTGTATTTAAGACATTGTTTCATCATCCTTCCTTATATTTTTATAAAATTTGTATTTAAGACATCATTTGTAATTCCTATAGGGGAAATGACACAAAAAGGTACTCAACTTAGTGTTTGTTTCCAATAAAGGTATTCTACTTTTTTTTGCACATAAAGGATGCTAACTTTAAATTTTAGCCAATTTAGGTTTTTTTTTAACTTTCAGTTAGAAAAACTAACAACCATTTTTGTTAATTCCTTAAATGAATCTTTTATAAAATTGAAGGATGTTTTGTCACCAGTTTAATTTTTTTTAACCCCTTTTATTATATCCCTCCATCCGCTAATTACTTACGTGATTAGATTAACCCCAGTATGCACTTCATGTTATAGAATGAAAACAAAAACCTAATTTCTTACGTGATAAAAAAAATATCGTCGACTACAACAAGTCTTTGAATATCGAATTCATCAAATTTAGGTAGGAATGATATGTGTTTTGGCATGATTTCTATTAATTCGATATTCAAAGTCTTGGTGTCGACAATGCTCAACCCGAGACCGTTTCAGAAGCCTTGTCAACCTGAGACGGTGTTTTGAAGCATATTTGTTGTTTCACTCACCCGCTTTCCGACACGTGGGTGGTTCGCAATTTGGAATCGGGAATCATTGACGATTGTTTAAACTTATTGTCACTCGGAGGGGTTGGTTTTGTATGTGGACTTTGTAATCTGCATATGATGATCAAAAGCCGCCATGAAGGAAGTGAAGATAGAAAAGATAAACAAAGAAATTATGGGGAATATTAATTCGGGGGTGAGCGAAAAGTTTACTTTCTGATGTGTTGGGTCCACGAGCAGCCACAAGAGGCTTGGTCATCGTTTGCCGGGTTGGTGATGGGTGATTTGGAGTGCTGAAAAGAAGGCAGAAAGGAAGGGAAAGGTTATAATCGAAGAGGTATTGTAAGTTTTAAAAGTCGCTTTGTTGTTGCATTGATTTATCGACATTCTTCTTCATTTTGTGATATTATCATTTACAATGTAAACAAAAATAAAGCACCTATTAACCCACTGTGAAGTACAAAGACATGACAGGTGCAATAATTTTTTTTAATTTTTGACCCATTAAGTCAATGTGACATCAACATTATTACCCAGGTAAAACATCACAAAATTATTTCCCAGGGTCAAAAATTAAAAAAAAAATGAAAAAATGAAAAAAATTATGATATGGAACATGTTCTTCAGTGGATAAATCAAAGTTGATCTATATTTTGCCCAAACAATTATGATATCGAACATGTTTGAATGTAAATGATAAACTAATATGGAAGTTTAGGGACACCAAGACTTTCATAGAAATCATGCCAAAACACATATCATTCCTACCTAAATTTGATGAATTTGATATTCAAAGACTTGTTGTAGTCGACGATATTTCTTTTATCACGTAAGAAATTAGGTTTTTGTTTTCATTCTATAACATGAAGTGCATACTGGGGTTAATCTAATCACGTAAGTAATTAGGGGGATTGAGGGATATTACAAAAGTGGTTCCAAAAAAATTGAACTGGCTACAAAATATCCTTCAATTTTATAAAAGATTCATTTAAGGAAGTAACAAAAATGGTCGTTAGTTTTTCTAACTGGAAGTTAAAAAAAAACCCAAATCGGCTAAAATTTAAAGTTGGCATCCTTTATGTGTAAAAAAAAGTAGAGTACCTTTATTGGAAACATACCCCAAGTTGGGTACCTTTTTGTGCCATTTGCCCAATTCCTATATGTATTTTATAGAATTTTGTATTTAAGGTATCATTTGTAATTCCTATTTTATTTTTGAAGCATTTTATGGAATCATTTTTATAGAATTTTTTATTTAAGGCATTGTTTCACCATCCTTCCGTATATATTTTTATATAATTTTGTATTTAAGGCATCATTTGTAATTCCTATATATATTTTTATAGAATTTTGTATTTAAGGCATCATTTATAATTCCTTTTTTAAGCATTTTATGGAATCATTTTTATAGAATTTTGTATTTTAGGCATTGTTTCACCATCCTTCCATAAATATTTTTATATAATTTTGTATTTAAGGCATCATTTATAATTCCTATGTATTTTATAATAGAATTTTGTATTTAAGTCATCATTTGTAATTCCTATTTTATTTTTGAATTATTTTATGTAATCATTGTTATAGAATTTTGTAGGCATTATTTCACCATCCGTCCTTATATATTTTTATAAAATTTTGTATTTATGGCATCATTTGTAATTCCTATATATATTTTTATAGAATTTTGAATTTAAGGCATCATTTGTAATTCCTATTTTATTTTTGAAGTATTTTATGGAATCATTTTTATAGAATTTTGTATTTAATGCATTGTTTCACCATCCTTCCTTATATATTTTTATAGAATTTTTTATTTAAGGCATTATTTTTAATTCCTATATATATTTTTGTAGAATTTTGTATTTAAGACATCATTTGTAATAGCTTTTTTATTTTTGAAGCATTTTATGGAATCATTTTTATAGAATTTTGTAAAACCCAGTATAGTCGTATCTTTAATTCGGGGACGAATTATTGTTTTAGAGGGGAAGAATTGTAAAACCCGTATTTAAAAAGCAGAATATTTAAATACGCGGGTTAATATTAATAAACTATATAAGTGTTAATTATTAGACAGAGATATAAACGTAGAAATTAAATACGCGATCCCAGTTTATTTAAATAATATAAATATTACAGTTTATTCAGAAAAATAATTATTAAATTCAAAAAATATTACATATGTGTTATTTTAGCATACAGAAAAGAATTACGTTTCAGAGAAATTAAAACACGAGAATTAAATAGATTGTTCGTGAATTTAATATAATGTTGAGAGTTATTATATAAGTTAGAGGGCCGGGTTTTAAGAAAAATAATAGTAATAAAATAAATGGGCTCTAGGCCCAGCCTAGTAGTGAAGAAAAGAAAGGACGGGGGATTCCCCTTTGCTCATTCTACAAAAAAAAAATAATAACAAAAATTAGGGTTTTATGCTCCTTGTTCCTGCCGACAAAAAAAAAAGAAGAAAAAGAAAAATGGCCGCCGGGTTATAAAAAAAAAGAAAAGGAAACCGGGCTTGTGTTGATCATTGAATCCGAGTGTGTGTTATTGTTATCCCCTGATCGCATATAGGTAATACATATTCCCTCTTATTTCTAAATATTCAGGAATCAATCAAGAAGAAATAATCTTTGTCTAATTAAACCCGTTCATCACGAATTAAAAGAGGTACGGATTAGTTGTTGTTTTGGTTCGGTCAGGCACACAAACCGAGACCAGTAGGTCTTGGTGTTTTCCGTTTTGGGCCCAGCCGCGACCCAAGTAGGGTGCGGTGGTGGCTGTGGTTGTGTCGGCAGCATCACCAAACCAACCAGGGGCGTTTGGTTCTTGGCGTAAGGGGGCGTTTGGGTCTATATAATTAACAGTGGGCAAATAATGCTATAACAGTGGGAACATCACAATAACAGTGGGAAATATATAGAGATCAGTCGGTACATATTAAAACTGAAACTAATAAGATTAAAATTCAGGTTTAGCGACAGTTTAACGACAGAAATTATGTCGCAGTTTATAAAGACAGTTTTAATGGCAGATTTGGGTCACAGTTAGCGATGGTTTAGCGACAGAAAATTCTGTCGCTAATCTGGCTGTGGTTATATATCTAGTATGTTTGATTTGTTTTCGTGCGACCGAGACTTAGAAGTCTCGGTAGGCTTTTGTTTGATTTGAGTTTCAGGGCACGAAAAATAATAAATGAGAGGTTATATTAATTTGGGTTAAATCGTTTTATAAATAAGTTTTATAATTAATTAACCAAGTCGTTTTATTTATTTAATTTAATTTGTTTAGTAAATTAATGATGGTAAATTATTTCTTTGATTAAAAATGTGTGACTACTTAAATGATTTATCTTTCATAGAAACGAATTTAGAAACCTTTCTAATCTAAAGACTTTCTATTAATATCTGATTATTATTTATAGTAATATTAATTATATCGAAATTATACACTATACAGTATCAGGAAATTCAGGAAAATACAATTGTCAGTAATATTTTAGAACCATCAGATTTATCAGTTTTATACAAACAGTAATACAAGAATAAATAAATTTAACTCAGTACAGTTAAGATAAATAAAATAAACGGATATCATTAACTTATTTGCGGCCTTTATTCATGTAGTTCACGTGAAATCAGAGTAGACCTCCTGGCAGTTGATATCAGTCGGTTACTGGACACGAGGTACGGATTTTCCGTCCTTTCAGTAAGGACTTTCTTTTATGCATGATTAGGATTCCCCGTCTGCAGCCAAATGGTTTTCCCCAGTATATGTTGAATCTTATCAGTAATCATGTTAATAACTAAATAAATTGCCTGAGCATTATATACAAGCACGACCAGTTTATGTACTAGTTACGGAGGTACCGTAACCACGGCACTAGAGGCACCGGTGTCGTGACTCACATGCAGGAGAGTGATATCCTGCATCGTCCCACTCAGCTCAGCTTGGCCATTTTATCAGTATTATTAGTTGGGCGTATGGATGCATCCTAGGCTTATATGTGTTACAAGTTATCAGGGTGAATGTGGTGTGTGCTCTACATCCTTCACATTGGAGCTGATCCCTCCACCCAGCACAGTTATTTAGAGGTCACCCCTCTATAGCATGATGAGGTCACCCCTCCAGTTATTCATGCACGGTTGTTACAGCACGTGACCTATATAAGCTCTGGCAAACAAAATACAGTAAATGCATGTTTTCAGAACTAATAGTTATATTTCAGTATCAGTATATATGAACCAGGTTTCTCAGATTTTATGCAGTGTTTCTACCCAATGTTACATATCATTCTTACAGCTTCAGTATTCTATCGCCTATTTCATATTAGTATATTCTTATCATGTTTTATATCTGTTCACTGAGCGTTATGCTCAGCCGTAGTTCCTTTCATGTTCTAACGGCAGGTACACCAGGACGCTTTTAGGATTCTAAGAGCACATGCATTTGGAATGGAAGCTATCCAGACTTCTTATTTTATGTACTTACATTATTCTGCTTATTTGGACATTGTTTAGTCTTTTCTTTTAGTATTTTATGTTTCATGTTTTGAGCTTAGGTTGGATTACCGATGTTTGATTCCGGTATTTCCGTTAAGGTCATTTAATGTTTTAGTACATTTACCTTATGCTTTGATGACACGCCATAAATACACGTAACGGTCCACTTATCCAAGTGGGGTGTTACAATTATGGTATCAGAGCTATAGATTCGACCTGTAGGCTCTAAAACTTGACCTGTGGCTAGTGGGTAGTCACCAGGAATTTCCCAGATTTTAGCGTTGTTATCTTTCATGTTTCTCATGGATTATTCAGTCAGTTTTCTTCATTTATCAGTCAGTTTTCTTAAAGTCTTAAAGTTTTGACTAAGTAAAAGGTTGGTACATAACTAGCCATATTTAGTCGCATGTGCTTTTAGCGAATTTTCGTTTTGGTGAGCTGACCATAGGCGTTCACCCTTGCCGTTCAGATTTTGTATTGGTAAACCGACCCATAGGTGTTTATACTTACTCAGGTCAGATTCATGTTTTCAGTCGAATATTACTTGGTGAACCAGCCCATATAGTTCTCAGGACATTTCATAAATTTAGACAAGTATGGGCTGGACTATAGCCAACCATATTTAGTCCCAGATTATGAATTTCTATACATGACAGTTCTCAGAAATTTTTGACAAGCATGGATCGAACCAAAATCGCCCATACTTAGTCGTATGTTTTGTTCCTTGAATTCTGTGGATTGAACCATAGCCATCCACACGAGTTGATGTTAAACCTCAATTGATTTTGTTTTATGTTCTAGTAACAGTCAAATTTTTATATCCTCACGTTGATGTCGTCTTCAGGTTTGATTCAGTTCATGTCTCCTTACGAGGATTATGTTTTCAGCAAAGTAATGATGTTCTCATACACAAGAATTTCAGTAAAACCCATTTTCATGATAAATCATGATTGGCCTTCATTATTCATGCTTCATCCTGACCACTGTTGGGACTTCGATTATATCATACCTTCAGTCTTGATATAACTAGCAGTAAGTCGACGCAGGAATTACAGGCTATCATGTTACTTATTTCAGACCAGTTTACTACCGTTTAAATCAAATTATTTTCCTAGATCACGTCAGACAAGCGACACCAGTATCGACCATCCAATAAAATTACCACCAGTGCCATGAACAGTAGTCTATATGGACCCTCTGTATAGTGCCTCAGTTATACTCCTTGTACAGTGATACATGTGTACTCCACGTACAATGTCTCGATATGCTTCATGTGCAATATTCACTTTGTACTTCATGTACAGTAGTCCAGGTGTACACCAGGTACCCTACTCCATGGATATTGCTAATCGATCCTCAATCATCTCGGGCGTTTCCACTTGTCGATATTTTACCAGGTGTTGATGCTGCTCGCAAGTTGAAGATTTTACCAGATGCTGATGCTGCGAACCCTTTGAAGACCTCAAAATTGCTGATGCTGCCGATACTTTGGAGATTTCCCAAGATGCTGATGCTGATGCTGTTATACTATAAAGACACCGCAGAGCAAGGACGAAAACTATAAATTTGAACTTTATGTCAAGACAAAATTTCAACCATCAGACACTACCATTCCATTACATACTTTTACCTTCTCAGTTAGATGTCACACTCCACTCAGCTAACCGTATATTCAAAGAGTGGGAACCGGAACTCAGCTGGCCACTCAGCAGAATAGTTACATGAATCAGGGTCATGATAATGATCGTCATAAGTTGACAGACAAAGCAGTAGTGACAACCACCGTGCTTATATGTAATCAGTCAGTAACCATCGGAACTCCGGCACGGACGTGACCAGAAATACAGAGGTCAGTAGTCTAACCGGTTCGCCAACCCTAGCAGTTACCAGAAATTCTTAATCTCATTCAGACTCACCCATTAAAATACATGTTCAAACACCAGTCAGGACATGGGTCTCAAGTATCATTTTGGAAGACACACATCATGACACCAGCCATGGTACACGTCATACGAATATCTTCTCAAAGTACGAGTCATAACTCATAACTCCGTATGTTTACTAAACCATGCCCTCAGAAATTCAGTGTATCCTCCAAAGGAGTTTACCCATTTTATCTTGCCATGCATAAATCGGACCATTAAAAATTTAACTACTACCACTGGAGTATTATTCAGGCTAGACACGCAGTATTCATTCTGTAAGGTTACAGACGAACCCACTCGGTGGAAGTCGCTACGTTACTTCACGTATTCCTATGTCAGCTTTATCTTAAATCAGGTGGTCACCTGCCTCTCAGCCAGAAAGGACTCAATAGTATCACCATATTTATTAAGTTTTATTGTCAGTTAATGACGAGATCCGTCTTACCAACCCCGAACATATTCATTTTACTCTTGCCAGAAAAATCAGTACAAATTGTTCCAGCTTTACGAGCACGTGAGTTATTATCTTTTAGTTGCGAAGACTTCTGGTCACCATTCATGATACGAATTCTGAAATTCCTTAAATTCATGATCAACAGATTATCCCAAAGTTTCCAGATGTAATTCCAGAAGGTTTTCCAGAAATTCATTCCTGACTACAAGACATAATTTAACATCGAGTTAGGCTCAAGAACGGAACCTGTCTTCAAAACTCTTTATTGCAAGGTTTAAGCTAAGTTAAAGAGTTGCAGCATTTGCTGCAATAGTTACCGGAACGAGGCCTTATTCACCCTAGCGCACCACCAGGAAGTGCACTGCTTATGTCTATCAGGAAGAAGGCCGGTATCATGAAGTCATATATCAACCACTAAAGATTTTTACAAGATCACCATTCTTAATCAATGTTCATTCCATAAATAGCAGGTTTGTCTGACCCGCTACGATGTCTTAAATATTTCCCAGAACAATTCGCGACCCTGCCACTAGAAGTGGTGAGAGAAGAACATGATGTTTTTCAGATTTCTGTTGAACACGTCGCAGTCTCTATAAATTTTGACTTATACGTCTGGGCTCCCTAATGCCCCAGATATAGTATGAAATTTATGAATAAATTTTCTTTTACGACTTCGCAGACAAAATCGTCAGTATATTCATTGATCACATTCTGATCTGCTAAATTTTAAAGAAGAACACGAGAATCATCTTCTCACAGTTGTACAGAATCTTCGATAGAAGAAAACTTTATATACAACTTTCCAAATATGAATTCAAGTTGAACAAGGTGGAATTTCTGAGCATTCTACCTTAGCAGAAAGAAATTACAAACAATGCTTCGAAGATGAAGGCCATCACCTGATGGTCCCAACTGACGCCTATGAACGAAATTCCACCAGAATGTACTAAAATCCCAGGCAGAATTTTGATAGAAACAGTATAACGCGTTGAGGCATCTATGTTCATATCTAATACCTTCCATTCCAACAGGTTCAAGATAGAACGTCGTCATACTATCGAGTTATTACTACCAGTAGAAATTCTGGGCCGAAAGGAGACAAGACTCCACGGAGATTTTTATCAGATTACCACAGACTCAGAAAAGTATAACACTATCTAAGTGATTCTCGACCATGTAATCAACCTACGCGTTTCCTCTCATCCGGAAGGATTACGCAGTAGTGGACCTGCAGAAAATTTAGCAGCAAATCGTACGATTTCAAGTATTCTGGCGACCATCATATCAGACAGAATTCATGTTCACGATCACGTGTATGTTTACGTTTACGTTTATTTTCACTTTCACGTATACGTCTCATTCGCAGAATGATGCTGTTTCAGTTCATCTTTATGCTATCTCTTTATTTAAGCTCACGTTTGTGTTCATAACATTGTTCACGTTCAAGTTCGTGTGCCATTTCACGATACACGTTTCTCAATTTATTACCGTATACGGTTACAGAAAGCTTGAGAAATTAGACTCAAGTCTAGCACAACTATTCCATAACCAGGCATACGTTCACATCTCAGGCCGTGTCGTTTGGCATTCATTCCTCAGTCAGCATACGTTCGGAATATGTCTAGTATCACGTTCACAGTATGATTCACTTATCATATTCTAATTCCATGCCAGCGCTCCTCATATAATTATGAACCACGTTCACAATTGCTCACTTAGCATGTTCACAATTGTTCACGTAGTTCGTCCCTATATATATATTCTCAGCAGCTTGCTCAGAGATATAAATGATATCTTTTCAGGATAATTATACGTACCACTTCATGTATCCTACATGCTATAGCTTATTCACTCAGATGCAGGAAATCTATCTTAAGTATAGAACCGGAAACTATTCAGCATCATCAGGACAGGGTCATCAGGACCAAGATTTTGTTCATTATGTTTAGACCTTTGAAGGAATCATTTCGAGCGGGAAGCCACTCGAAACGGAGGATTCCATCCGGACCTCTCATTATTTTCTTCAATAAATTCAGTTATGTTCTTTCAGTCATGTCACGTTCCATGTTCTCTTCAGCCATGTCACGTTACATGATCATTTCAGTCATGTCAGGTTTATACCTATCAGCAGCATTTAATTAGAAGACAATTTATCCTTCAGCTGAATTGTCTTTTTAGTCTACGTGTTCTTTCAGTTTTTATAACTTCATCAACTTATTACCTTTAATTCGAGGACGAATTTCTCCTTTTTAGAGGGGAAGAATTGTAAAACCCAGTATAGTCGTATCTTTAATTCGGGGACGAATTATTGTTTTAGAGGGGAAGAATTGTAAAACCCTTATTTAAAAAGCAGAATATTTAAATACGCGGGTTAATATTAATAAACTATATAAGTATTAATTATTAGACAGAGATATAAACGTAGAAATTAAATACGCGATCCCAGTTTATTTAAATAATATAAATATTACAGTTTATTCAGAAAAATAATTATTAAGTTCAGAAAATATTACGTATGTGTTATTTTAGCATATCCGAGAAATTAAAACACGAGAATTAAATAGATTGTTCGTGAATTTAATATAATGTTGAGAGTTATTATATAAGTTAGAGGGTCGGGTTTTAAGAAAAATAATAGTAATAAAATAAATGGGCTCTAGGCCCAGCCTAGTAGTGAAGAAAAGAAAGGACGGGGGATTCCCCTTTGCTCATTCTACAAAAAAAAATAATAACAAAAATTAGGGTTTTATGCTCCTTGTTCCTGCCGACAAAAAAAAGAAGAAAAAGAAAAATGGCCGCCGGGTTATAAAAAATAAGAAAAGGAAACCGGGCTTGTGTTGATCATTGAATCCGAGTGTGTGTTATTGTTATCCCCTGATCGCAAATAGGTAATACATCTTCCCTATTATTTCTAAATATTCAGGAATCAATCAAGAAGAAATAATCTTTGTCTAATTAAACCCGTTCATCACGAATTAAAAGAGGTACGGATTAGTTGTTGTTTTGGTTCGGTCAGGCACACAAACCGAGACCAGTAGGTCTTGGTGTTTTCTGTTTTGGGCCCAGCCGCGACCCAAGTATGGTGCGGTGGTGGCTGTGGTTGTGTCGGCAGCATCACCAAACCAACCAGGGGCGTTTGGTTCTGGGCGTAAGGGGGCGTTTGGGTCTATATAATTAACAGTGGGCAAATAATGCTATAACAGTGGGAACATCACAATAACAGTGGGAAATATATAGATATCAGTCAGTACATATTAAAACAGAAACTAATAAGATTAAAATTCAGGTTTAGCGACAGTTTAACGACAGAAATTATGTCGCAGTTTATAAAGACAGTTTTAATGGCAGATTTGGGTCACAGTTAGCGACGGTTTAGCGACAGAAAATTTTGTCGCTAATCTGGCTGTTGTTATATATCTAGTATGTTTGATTTGTTTTCGTGCGACCGAGACTTAGAATTCTCGGTAGGCTTTTGATTGATTTGAGTTTCAGGGCACGAAAAATAATAAATGAGAGGTTATATTAATTTGGGTTAAATCATATTATAAATAAGTTTTATAATTAATTAACCAAGTCGTTTTATTTATTTAATTTAATTTGTTTAGTAAATTAATGATGGTAAATTATTTCTTTGATTAAAAATGTGTGACTACTTAAATGATTTATCTTTCATAGAAACGAATTTAGAAACCTTTCTAATCTAAAGACTTTCTATTAATATCTGATTATTATTTATAGTAATATTAATTATATCGAAATTATACACTATACAGTATCAGGAAATTCAGGAAAATACAATTGTCAGTAATATTTTAGAACCATCAGATTTATCAGTTTTATACAGACAGTAATACAAGAATAAATTAATTTAACTCAGTACAGTTAAGATAAATAAAATAAACGGATATCATTAACTTATTTGCGGCCTTTATTCATGTAGTTCGCGTGAAATCAGAGTAGACCTCCTGTCAGTTGATATCAGTCGGTTACTAGATACGAGGTACGGATTTTCCGTCCTTTCAATAAGGACTTTCTTTTATGCATGATTAGGATTCCCCGTCTGCAGCCAAATGGTTTTCCCAGTATATGTTTAATCTTATCAGTAATCATGTTAATAACTAAATAAATTGCCTGAGCATTATATACAAGCACGACCAGTTTATGTACTAGTTACAGAGGTACCGTAACCACGGCACTAGAGGCACCGGTGTCGTGACTCACATGAAGGAGAGTGATATCCTGCATCGTCCCACTCAGCTCAGCTTGGCCATTTTATCAGTATTATTAGTGGGGCGTATGGATGCATCCTAGGCTTATATGTGTTACAAGTTATCAGGGTGAATATGGTGTGTGTTCTACATCCTCACATTGGAGCTGATCCCTCCACCCAGCACAGTTATTTAGAGGTCACCCCTCTATAGCATGATGAGGTCACCCCTCCAGTTATTCATGCGCGGTTGTTACAGCACGTGAACTATATAAGCTCTGGCAAACAAAATACAGTAAATGCATGTTTTCAGAATTAATAGTTATATTTCAGTATCAGTATATATGAACCAGGTTTCTCAGATTTTATGCAGTGTTTATACCCCATGTTACATATCATTCTTACAGCTTCAGTATTCTATCGCCTATTTCATTTCAGTATATTCTTATCATGTTTTATATCCGTTTACTGAGCGTTATGCTCAGCCGTAGTTCCTTTCATGTTCTAACGGCAGGTACACCAGGACGCTTTTAGGATTCTAAGAGCACGTGCATTTGGAATGGAAGCTATCCAGACTTCTTATTTTATGCACTTACATTATTCTGCTTATTTGGACATTGTTTAGTCTTTTCTTTCAGTATTTTATGTTTCATGTTTTGAGCTTAGGTTGGATTACCGATGTTTGATTCCGGTATTTCCGTTAAGGTCATTTAATGTTTTAGTACATTTACCTTATGCTTTGATGACACGCCATAAATACACGTAACGGTCCACTTATCCAAGTGGGGTGTTACAAATTTTATATTTAAGGCATTGTTTCACCATCATTCCTTATATATTTTTAAAGAATTTTGTATTTAAGCCATCGTTTGTAATTCCTATATATATTTTAATAGAATTTTATATTTAAGGCATCATTTGTAATTCCTATTTTATTTTTGAAGCATTTTATGGAATCATTTTTTATAGAATTTTGTATTTAAGGCATTGTATCACCATCATTCCTTATATATTTTTATAGAATTTTTTATTTAAGGCATCATTTGTAATTCCTATATATATTTTTTATATAATTTTGTATTTAAGGCATCATTTGTAATTCGTATTTTATTTTTGAAGCATTTATGGAATCATTTTTATAGAATTTTGTATTTAAGATATTGTTTCACCATCTTCCTTATATATTTTTTATATAATTTTGTATTTAAGGCATCATTTGTAAGTCCTATATATATTTTTATAGAATTTTTTATTAAAGGCATCATTTGTAATTTCTATTTTCTTTTTGAAGCATTTTGTAGAAACACTTAAATGAATTACATGTGTCATTTTTATAGAATTTTGTATTTAAGATATTGTTTCACCATCCTTCCTATATAAGGGTTTTTTATTTGATTTGATTTGATTTGATTTGATATATATATATATATATATATATATATATATATATACTAGCTTAAAGACCCGTCGAACGTCGGGTTTAACTTAATGAATGACTTTTAAAAAAAAAATAGATGCTAATATCGACTTTAGCCTAACGTCGGGTTTAGCTTAATGAGTAATTTTGATAATGGATGAAAACAATAGAGGTAACAATTTAACACACGAAATTAAAAAAAGGAAGATAAATCGTCTCCTATCAGAGCACCGGGAATGTAAGGGTTGTATGGGTTATAAATCATCTCACATCCATAGGAAGGTGTCTAATACACATACGGGAAAAGAATCTGTTTGTGTACCCTACACAATTTAGTACACATTAAAAGTGCTCATACAGTAAGAAATGCTATAAAATAATAGTTACACCGAAAGAACATAAAAGAAATCAGTTGTAATAGCTGGATAACACCAAATAACTAATCTGAACAGATGATAGAGTTTATTAGCAAACTGTGGGATTTTTCCAAAAGACATGTGATAAAAATTATCAATCAATAAAGATTACCCGGAGGTTGAATCGAATGCTATTTTGAATAGTAAGGACCAGAAGGGTACTTACTTACTGGTCACCATATTTTATTTTCACACATCATTTTTCTTCACCAGCAACTCAGGGATGCTCCCGCTATCACAAAAAACAGCGTAATGCAAATGTTTTAGGCTGTGATTATCCTTCGCGTAAGAAAATAACAGAAATATGATTTAGGGAGAATATGGCATTAAAGCTCATATCTAAGCCAAAAAGATGGAACTTGACACCATTAGCATAAATTAAAAGAGCGTTATTGAGAATCTTCATTTTGTAATAAAAATCAATAACAAACAGCCTCGTGCATGGTGTTCAAGACCTGCATTGAACATGAAAAGTTATTATGAGTTACATATTCCAAATTTATGATATCTAAAGTCTAAATTCTCTAGTGATGTAAATGTAAAAATTCTGTTAGATCGAACACTTTTAAGAGCAGATTACTAATGTTTATCTATTTCAATGATCTTTTTTATGCCAAAAGGTCATTCAAACTGAAACAAACCAAAATTCTTACACTTTATTGTGTATTCCTAAATTAAATTATGAGGACCCGAGCTAATTCCTTGTAAGAACTCCACATAATCAGCCGTGTGCAACTGGCCAGCTCAACTGGATACGCCTAATGAGACCTCTGAAGTCTAAACCAATGTACCCGTACATATACCTACTTGCATAAACATAGAATGACTATTATAAAAATTATTTCAAAACTACTATGATAATATTTCTAGAGCTATGCAAATCTATCATGTAAGCAAATTTGATGGCCACGTACATTTCAGATCAAAATTAGACATATTGATCAAGCTACTACTTATATGCAAAGATGTATTTAATAACATGGTTCAAAGCATAAGCTTAACCCTCTATTGATGATGTATCCACGTTAAAGCAAAACACTTAGTTATTGATTTCTTTAAAGGAAATCATGAAAGACAAAACCCTTTAGGTAGCATGATTTTAAAAAACTATTTAGTTACGTGAATGTAAAGTAGGATACCGAAAGCTAAGCCTTTGGATCTGATGTACGTAGCCTAACCGGTATTTTCGTGGCCATGGTCTCCTGTCAGACTTTGGGGGAACACCTTACCACTCAGACATCTCAGTTGGGAAATATAGATCAGGTGCGCCAATCTTGATACAAAAGTATAATCCAAATGTGATGCTTTTCATGCCTGAAACTCCTTACTCAGCAATGAGCTTAGAAAATGTAGACGCCTTATCTTGTAGTGATTAAAATTAAAGTGTCATAACCTAGTGAGTCAGTGAATCGGTGCATCTATAATCAAAACCTAAAATGAAATGAAAATGCAGTCCTATACTCTGCACTAAAAGCTTAAACGTTTACATTCTAAATGATTTCACGAAACTAAAATGAAACAAATACGACCTTATTGGTTATCCCCATGTATCGTGTTCTTTTACTTATATTATCTCAGACAAAAGAAAGAAGCATTTGTCGGGTCACCTGCCCGGCTTTACTGCTTTATCTCCAGGGGTTTTCTTGAGTCCTTTCATCAATCCCTCTCTTATATCAGACACAAATGTGTGTCACCCTTATATAGACCATAAAAAGTCGCATAAAAAACTCATGATTAATATTATCTTTTAAATAACGTTTTCTATGATATTCATTTGGAGTCTAAAGAAAGTAAATGGAACATTACTTACGTTTCATTTCTTTAAATAGTCGTTACTATTGGTCTAAGTTTGGAGTTAAGGTTGCTAACAGAATACGTTGAATAAACATCTATTTTCGTAAGACTACTCATTTATATTATGTAGTTATGAAATATATGTACTTGTTACACTATATAATCAACAAAATAATAATAGTACCTTTCGAGTATTTTGAGTTCTTCCCTAATAAGTGTGTAAACACTTATCCTTTTGCCACTAAAATCAAGGAAAAACAAGACCTAATCATGTGTTTAATGTCATAAAAGTCAGAATTACGCGTGGTTTTGTGTTTTTGTGTTAAAATAGGTACAAAATATCAAAAAGAAAGAAAACACGGGATTTAACGGTCAAATGATGAAGAAAAGTCCAAAAAGAGACAAAAACGAAGTCAAAGACCAAAGGTGTGCCCAAGTTCACGTAAACCGACACGTTTTAAAGAAATGATCAAAGAAAGCTGAAATCAAGATCGTTTTTAGTGGACTTAATCTTGTTGAAGATATTCGAGCTTTGTGGATAAATGGGCTCAAAAGCCCATTTAAGGATTTGAAGTATCCAATTTGGGTCAAAAGCCCAAATAAGGCCCAAGTTTCCCATTTTAAACACGGATGATGTGAAACAAAAAGGCCAAAAGCCCATTTGAGGTTTAGATTAAAAAAGGGTGTAACAAATTTGGGCCAAGGCCATTATATAACAATTTGAACGAATGTTTTTTTTTCACTTGGTCAAAGTTTACTTGATTAGTCAATTCTCTTGGTCAATTCACTTTAACACACGATACAAAAACACTTACCCCACACGTGTAACTTCACACATACCTATCCCACCTTTACTTTTCGGTACAACCAAGAAACAAATAAAACACATTTACCCCTCTCTCCCCATTTTTTCTCCTTCCAAAACGCAGCACAACACCCCTTTTCAAACCCTAGATCATCCAATCACCTAAATTAATCAGTAACTTTTGGGGGTTTTTATCCACCCATTTAATTCACATCAAAAGAAATTAAATCCCCAATTTTTCGGAGGCATCCACTCATGGTGGTCCTATCTCCACCGTGGCACCCCTCTTTTATCTTGATTGGCCAAAAAATCCACCTTGGCAATCCATGACACAAGAATTAATTACTACCATTGGATCAAAGAAAGAAGGAAAGAGAAGAGGAAGAACGGCTATGATCTTAAGCCGTGGGCACCAAGGTGATCAAGAAGTTTTCTAGGGTTTGCCTTTAAAAACCCTTTCATTTGTAATTTTTAGAATAAGCTTTATCTTTATATTTCTTAGTTTCTAATTAATTTAGGAGTAGATTAAATTAGATTTAATTTTTGCAAATTAGATTAGATTTAATGTAATTTTTATTTTCAGCAATTGTACTTTTTTTATTAATTAATGAAAAGTTAAATTTTATTTGATCTCTTCTTGTTTTTAAATTCTGTCGAAATTCAATTTTTTAATGATTAATCTGCTTTTTTTTATCTACTGTTCGTGAGTTATTATTATTATTAAATAAAAAATAGAATCTATTCGATCGAGTACTGTTGATGGGACGAAGGCCTTGTGTTGATGTTCTCGAAGATGGTGGTGTTCGTTTTCAATCGATAAGATGGCTCAACGCCTCAATCTTCGGCACAAAGGTTTCTCCATAAAGGTGCTTATCTTTTTACTTTTATTTGTTGAGTTTTAGTTTATAAAATCTGCTTATGATTATTTGATATTAGTTTAATCTGCCAGTTTGAATTTATGTTAGTTTTATTTTATTATTTGGATCTGTTTGTTTGAATCTGCTTCTTTATTATTGATAATTGCTATTTCTTATTTGTTTCCTTGGTTCGTTAGTCTACTGTGTTAGTTTAATTAGATTGTCATTATTAAGTGTTGCTTATTTGGTTTTTATATTTGCTTAGGTCCAGTTTATATTATCTAGCTTACTTTGGTTTGTTTGTATTGCTTATTTGTTTCAGCCTTATAGCTTATTCTGTTTTTTTTATTATTAGTTTAATTTGCTTTATTGGTTTCTTTATTTTGGTGCTATTTTTAATCTTATTAGATTATATTTGCTTACTGCTTATTTCAATTTGTAAGTTTAAGTTTGTCTTGGCTATTTGATCTTGTCAGCTTTTAGATTTGCTTATTTAGGATTTTGGATTTTTATTATGTGCTTATTATATTCTAGCTTATCTATTTTTTTTACTGTTTGAATGCTTATTTTCTGTTTCAGCTTATTTTGATTTAGTACATTTAACTGTATTGTTTTTTTGTGCTTTGTACTGTTGCTGCAATAATACTCAGACAGAGTATCAAGTTTCCAAAAAAGCATTCCATCAAAACAAAAATAAATAGCAAATTTCGTCTCTCCAGGGATTCGATCCCTGGACCCCTCGTACATCAGCCAAACGCCTTACCAGTAGTCTAGGACCTCTTTTGTGATTTACTTTGCGACTAATAATTAATATAGGGTTTTTCATTTTGGCAGTTTAATTTAAAAGTTTAATTAAGATTAGTTTGTTTAAGTTTTATTTAAAAAGTTTATTTTAATTTTCTTTTTAACTCAGTTTTTTTATAAGATATAAAAAGTAAAAAAAAAAATTAATTTTAGTTATTTTTATAAGTTTAAAATACTTTTCATTTTGTTTTGTTTATTTAAAAAAATTGTTTTTATTTAAAAAAAAGTCTTTATTTTAGTTTATATAGATTTTAAAATTAGTTTCATTTAATATAGTTTAAAAATAGATTTTAATTAGAAGTTTTTATCTAGTCTTATTAAAATTAGATTTAAATAGTTTTTATTTAAAGTTTTTATAAAATTAAGTTTTTCATTAGTTTACATTTAAATTAAAATTTGATTTGTTTTTAATTAGTTTCAAAATAGATTTAAGTTTTATTTTAAAATTAGATTTTATTAGATTAAATAGTTTATTATTAAATAGTTTTTAAATTAGTTTTAAAATTTCAAATATATATTTTACCAAAAACAAAGTTAAGTCGTAACGTTAATTGGAAATCAATTCGAGTGAGTCGAGGAATGATAATAGAAATAAAAAAGGGGTATACAAAATCTCTTTATTAAATTGGCGCCGCTGCCGCTTCGCTCGTACGATTGACGATTTTTCGTGAAGACGTGTGGATTTTGGGATCCGTTCATCCTTTGAACGTTAATTTTCTTGCACAAAAAATCAAAAATCTAAAAAAATCAAAAACTTAAAAATACAAAAAAAATAAAAAATCACAAAAGCAATTTCTTTCCTAAGAATTGCACCAAAAAAAAAATTTTAAAAATCCAAAAGTAATACTTTTCCTAAAGTATTAAACCAAAAATATTCTTCTTTATCCTCTATTGTGTTTAATTCTTTTCTCAACCCCTCTTACTTTTTTTAATTCTTCATGGATTCGTCTTGCGTTCGGTGTGGGAGACCATGGCATGGTTTTCAAACATGTCAATGGTGTACTTGTGAGCGGTGCGGTTTTGATATCGACAATACACAATTTGGATTTTTTCCATTTTGCAATTCAACGAATTCGTACTTCTCCTCTTACAATACTTTCTCACCCCCTCCCGTCTATGACAATCCCTATCCGCAACATGCACCGGGTTTTTCTCAATACCCGTGTTGCAATCATTTTGGGGGCCCTCACGATACTTCTTATTGTCAACCGATGAATTATGAGCCACATCCGTGCTATAAGTCCGGTTTTCAAAATTTTGAACCCCCACATCCCACCCTCAATCATTAATCCTCTCAGCGAATTCAACAAATCAATGCTTTGAATGACGAAAGAAAAACCCTTCTTTTGAAACTTCATGACGGCTTAATTCGACTGACCGAGACATTGGAGGAGCAACAACGACAACGACAAGAGCAAGTATCTAATCTTAGTGATTATACTCCGCCTCTTGTGCGTTCTTTTTATTACGATGATGACGAGGATACTATTTACGATCCATCATGTGAGACTACCACTCCTATTCTTGATTCCTCCACTACGGAGACCGATGCCTCTCTCATCATGGGGGATGAGGGTCTTATCACTATTCCTTGTGACGAGACTCTTATTCCAATCCAAAGTGAGCCTACGGTTGCTTCCGATAGTGACGATGAGTGTGAATCTCTTTCTAGTGATGACTCATTACCTCCCACCGACATCTTGGGAGACGATTCTTTGGCTTTCTCTAATCCCCTTTTTGATCTCGATGATGATTTTACTTCCAGTGATGACGAGTCACTATCCGATGAAGACGTTCAGAAGGAAAATTTCAAGATTTATTCGAACCCTTTATTTGATTTTGATGACGCCTACATCTCTAGTGAGGTGAATCCTCTCTTTGAAGAGGGGATTGAGGACATTGATAGCTCCGACTCTCTTGCTATTAATGAGCATTCGTTGTTAGCCATGCCACCTCCCATCGTAGAGGAGGTGGAGAGATTTGACCCTACCTTCCGTTTGATTCGGTCTGGTGAGGTGACGCGGGTGGTAGATATATCTTCTGATATTTCTCATATTATGTTGCCACCGCGTGCACACCCAAGCAAGTGATGTATCGCTTTTACTCTCCTCATTTCATACCGGGAAATGAGGATGAGTGCTTTGACCCGGGAGGTGACATTGACCATTCTTTGATTGATACCTTTACAGCTTTGCCGAATAGTGACCATCCTATGTCTTTGGGGGATGACAATTTGTCTCCTTTACCCATCCCACCTCCCGTGGATCACGACTTCACTTACTTTTCTTATGTCGAGAGGACTTTTCTACCTTTCATGACTTATCCTCCTGCCTCTCTTTTATTATGTTCCTCCGGGACTGAGGATAAGATTTTTGATCCCGGTATAACATTCGAGGCTTCCCCATGGACCATTTAATTCGGGGGCGAGTCAGGCTCGTGACTCGGTTAACAAAAACAAGCGCTTCTCGGGAGGCAACCCGATTATCTATCTTTTATCTATTTTCTACAATAAGTGTAGGGGGAGCCGTGTAGGTTGTTTATTTTGTGTGTTGTGATTGTGTAGGTACATATGCTTTGATGATCTACTTTTGGTGTTTTTGACGTGACCCGTGTTCCCGTGTTTCCCGTGTACCCGGTTCCTTCGATAAGTTTTTGCTATTGTGATTCTATCTTGTAACAAATAAATGTAATCACTTTAGTTGTCCTTTCCTTAGCTCGATTTTAAACAACGTACTCAATGTCCTAAGTGTAGGGGAGTTTATTCTCCCACATGCTTAAACATTGAGGACAATGTTTATATCAAGTGTAGGGGGGATTTCTATCGAAATTTTAGTGGCCTTTTCCATGAATTTGACCCCATTTAACCGGAAAATTTAAAAGTTTTTCAACGTTTTTCAAATTTTTGATCTATTTTGGCCTTGTAATATTTTTCTTTTATTTTTCTTTTCTTTTGTCATTGCATCGTAGTTATATTTTCTATTTCAAGAATAAAGTCAAAAATAAATAAATAAATAAAATGGTTTTAACAAGTGTAGATGTCTTTGATATATTAGGCCCGTCGTGAATATTTTGACTCAACCCGAGTTTACTTATCCATGTTTACTCTAGCTAGTATCCTTAACCATATGGACCTTAATTGGTTTATTAGGCTAAGCATCCACGAGTCTCATCCTTTGAGATTTTTAAATTGTGGAGAACGAGAGATGATAGAGTTAATTATAAGTTCGGTATTCTTTCATTAACTTATGTGAGTTAGTTATGAGCTTTTTCTCACATCGCGTGTAAATAAATATATTTGCAATAAATAAGGTTGTACGATTTAAAAGGTTACTTAGCTTCTAGCACAAGATCGTTTAAAAGTTGCTCGGTATTAATTAGAGTTCATACCCAAGGCATAACTTATTGAAGCGGGACGCGAAGATTGGCTTATCCAAAAAGGCCTAACAAGGCATGAGGATACCCGAGTCCAAAAAGGCCCTCACAAGGCATGAGGATTCACTTTTTTTTGCTAAAGATCCTAAGAGATTATGAAGATCATTAATCCAAATCAATATGATGGATCAAGACACACGACGAGAAGCAATTACTCCCCTAAAGATCATGGAGAAATCTATCCAAAAAGACCCTAACAAGGTATGAGGATAAATAGATCCAAGTCCGAAAAGGAGGCCGATCGTTGTATATCAAAATCCTAAATAAAGAAGAGGATATATGAAGAAGTCGTGGTCAACGTTTGAAGCATCTTTCACTCCTAATGAAGATGTATACCAAATTGAAGAGAAGACCATAATTTCAAGATCGTCTCTCAAGATTTGAAGTTTGAAGTACAAGCCAAATATCGGTCCGAGAAAGGTCTTAAATCGTGAAACGAGTTATGCCAAGATATGAACTTTATGAGGTTTCGAGAAGCCGTTTTAAAAGATTTTGTCCTTTAGCTAACTATTGATTAAATCGTCCCACTTTATTTTCGGCCTTAATAAATTATCGAAATAAGTCAAAAATGCATCCTCGTGATCATTCAAGACAAAAATAAAATACAAGAGATACACCGTAGGAATAAGGGGGTCTAAGTGATTAACTAAACCACATGAGTAAGTGTTAGTTGTGCTAACTTGTAATAACAATGATCTCGTTTTTAAGCTTGGTATGGGGAACGTGAAACTTGAGGGTGATTAATATTCATGACACCAAAGCCCTGATTCAACTCTTAGATTTCTTTATGAGTTTCTTCCATCTAATAATTTCCAAGTTAATAAATTGTTATCACTTTTGTTTCCTTTTAAGTTTTTATCTTTTCATCATAGTAGTAGTAATAAAGGCCGAGATGGGTTAATAATAAGAAAAATATAACTTAATGCTTTAAAACTATGCATTGCATGGGGTCATTGCAATGGTCAAGTGTAGGGGATTTAATAAGTGTGTAAACACTTATCCTTTTGCCACTAAAATCAAGTAAAAACAAGACCTAATCATGTGTTTAATGTCATAAAAGTCAGAATTACGCGTGGTTTTGTGTTTTTGTGTTAAAATAGGTACAAAAGATCAAAAAGAAAGAAAACACGGGATTTAACGGTCAAATGATGAAGAAAAGTCCAAAAAGAGACAAAAACGAAGTCAAGGTGTGCCCAAGTTCACGTAAACCGACACGTTTTAAAGAAATGATCAAAGAAAGCCGAAATCGAGATCGTTTTTAGTGGACTTAATCTTGTTGAAGATATTCGAGCTTTGTGGATAAATGGGCTCAAAAGCCCATTTAAGGATTTGAAGTATCCACTTTGGGTCAAAAGCCCAATTAAGGCCCAAATTTCCCATTTTAAACACGGATGATGTGAAACAAAAAGGCCAAAAGCCCATTTGAGGTTTAGATTAAAAAAAGGGTGTAACAAATTTGGGCCAAGCCCATTATATAACAATTTGAACGAATGTTTTTTTTCACTTGGTCAAAGTTTACTTGATCAGTCAATTCTCTTGGTCAATTCACTTTAACACACGATACACAAACACTTACCCCACACGTGTAACTTCACACATACCTATCCCACCTTTACTTTTCGGTACAACCAAGAAACAAATAAAACACATTTACCCCTCTCTCCCCATTTTTTCTCCTTCCAAAACGCATCACAACACCCCTTTTCAAACCCTAGATCATCCCATCACCTAAATTAATCAATAACTTTTGGGGGTTTTTATCCACCCATTTAATTCACATCAAAAGAAATTAAATCCCCAATTTTTCGGAGGCATCCACTCATGGTGGTCCTATCTCCACCGTGGCACCCCTCTTTTATCTTGATTGGCCAAAAAATACACCTTGGCAATCCATGACACAAGAATTAATTACTACCGTTGGATCAAAGAAAGAAGGAAAGAGAAGAGGAAGAACGGCTATGATCTTAAGCCGTGGGCACCAAGGTGATCAAGAAGTTTTCTAGGGTTTGCCTTTAAAAACCTTTTCATTTGTAATTTTTAGAATAAGCTTTTTCTTTATATTTCTTAGTTTTTAATTAATTTAGGAGTAGATTAAATTAGATTTAATTTTTGTAAATTAGATTAGATTTAATGTAATTTTTATTTTCAGCAATTGTACTCTTTTTATTAATTAATGAAAAGGTAAATTTTATTTGATCTCTTTTTGTTTTTAAATTCTGTCGAAATTCAATTTTTTAATGATTAATCTGCTTTTTTTATCTACTGTTCGTGAGTTATTATTATTATTAAATTAAAAAAAATAGAATCTATTCGATCGAGTACTGTTGATGGGACGAAGGCCTTGTGTTGATGTTCTCGAAGATGGTGGTGTTCGTTTTCAATCGATAAGATGGCTCAGTGCCTCAATCTTCGGCACAAAGGTTTCTCCAAAAAGGTGCTTATTCTTTTTACTTTTATTTGTTGAGTTTTAGTTTATAAAATCTGCTTATGATTATTTGATATTAGTTTAATCTGCCAGCTTGAATTTATGTTAGTTTTATTTTATTATTTGGATCTGTTTGTTTGAATCTGCTTCTTTATTATTGATAATTGCTATTTCTTATTTGTTTCCTTGGTTCATTAGTCTACTGTGTTAGTTTAATTAGATTGTCATTATTAAGTGTTGCTTATTTGGTTTTTATATTTGCTTAGGTCCAGTTTATATTATCTAGCTTACTTTGGTTTGTTTGTATTGCTTATTTGTTTCAGCCTTATAGCTTATTCTGTTTTTTTTATTATCAGTTTAATTTGCTTTATTGGTTTCTTTATTTTGGTGCTATTTTTAATCTTATTAGATTATATTTTCTTACTGCTTATTTCAATTTGTAAGTTTAAGTTTGTCTTGGCTATTTGATCTTGTCAGCTTTTAGATTTGCTTATTTAGGATTTTGGATTTTTATTATGTGCTTATTATATTCTAGCTTATCTATTTTTTTTACTGTTTGAATGCTTATTTTCTGTTTCAGCTTATTTTGATTTAGTACATTTAAATGTATTGTTTGTTTTGTGCTTTGTACTGTTGCTGCAATAATACTCAGACAGAGTATCAAGTTTCCAAAAAAACATTCCAACAAAACAAAAATAAATAGCAAATTTCGTCTCTCCAGGGATTCGATCCCTGGACTCCTCGTACATCAGCCAAACTCCTTACCAGTAGTCTAGGACCTCTTTTGTGATTTACTTTGCGACTAATAATTAATATAGGGTTTTTCATTTTGGCAGTTTAATTTAAAAGTTTAATTAAGATTAGTTTGTTTAAGTTTTATTTAAAAAGTTTATTTTAATTTTCTTTTTAACTCAGTTTTTTTATAAAATATAAAAAGTCAAAAAAAATATTTTAATTTTAGTTATTTTTATAAGTTTAAAATACTTTTCATTTTGTTTTGTTTATTTAAAAAAATAGTTTTATTTAAAAAAAATTCTTTATTTTAGTTTATATAGATTTTAAAATTAGTTTCATTTAATATAGATTAAAAATAGATTTTAATTAGAAGTTTTTATCTAGTCTTATTAAAATTAGATTTAAATAGTTTTTATTTAAAGTTTTTATAAAATTAAGTTTTTCATTAGTTTACATTTAAATTAAAATTAGATTTGTTTTTAATTAGTTTCAAAATAGATTTAAGTTTTATTTTAAAATTAGATTTTATTAGATTAAATAGTTTTTAAATTAGTTTTAAAATTTCAAATATATATTTTACCAAAAACAAAGTTAAGTCGTAACGTTAATTGGAAATCAATTCGAGTGAGTCGAGGAACGACAATAGAAATAAAAAAGGGGTATACAAAATCTCTTTATTATTCCCCAACAGATTCCATAAACTTTCGGTCAAATACAACACGCCACATCTATACACATTCACAATGCAAAGCGTAAGCTTGGAAAATGATGGATTATTACTACAACTTAAATTTTGATTCAGAGAAATACTGGTATTATGTGCCAATAATAAGTGTCAATAGACACCATCAAACAGGAGGTTAACATGCACCTATAACCCATGAAATAAAAGTTAAAATATTGTGAGACAGTAAATCTATAGAACCATTATGGTGAAATGTATTTTATCTGTCTTAATGTGCAATTGGGGTAACACGTTATTTTTAGATGGTGTAGCAAATTAAAAATAGTATTAGTAGAAATCCTAAACAACTGCTCATATGTAAGCATAAACTCAAATCCCAAACGACCTCTTATTTGCACGGTTTTAAACAGGCTATAAAAAGTAAATAAATACTACATTAACCATTAATTTAAACACCTATTATATCATTTTGAATTTTGGACATTTTACCAAACACTTTTCGTGCAAAATAAAACACATAAAAACAGGAACTATCCTCAATCATATACGCCTACAAAGTATCGTACAATTACTGAATAACAAATTAGCAACATTGTGAACATACCTTAGTTGGCCAAAAAAAATCTATGACAAATAAATTCACTAATGAACTGATTAAGCTAAATTTGATTAATAATTTTAAAAACACATAAAAATAGATGTATTTCAATCAAAGATCAATTTGAATTAAATTATTAGGTTTACATCATAAACATAAATATTAGGAAATAATATAAATTAAATGAATTTTAACACAACTAGAGCTTACATAGATATGGCTAGGGTAAATTTTCAAGAAAGCTAACGCTCTCATAAGCAGATATGATAAAAGGCCCAATTTTTAAAAGATTCTTTAAAAAATATCTAAGACAAACTAAGAGCACAGGGTACGAGGGTATTTCTCCTCGCGTTGTGCGAAAACGCAGCCCGAAAACGCGACAAACCACACCCCACCTGGCGTTTTCGTGCATAAATATTTTTTTTTTTTAAAGAAAAGTGGGCCCAATTTTTTCCCCATGGCTCAAGCCAACCAGGTAGCGTGAAATGTGGTGTTTTCATGTTTGTGGTGTGGTGGGATCATTTAGCCACCACTCACCATACCCCTCAAAATTCTGGTGTTTTCCCACGGCTCAGCACGAAAACACCAAACCATACCCTGTGCTCTAACCATTAAATCCCAGAAACCATTTCTTGGCTCTTTCTACCGACAACGATTGTGGTTACAGTTGACAAAAAATAGCAGCAATTTTAGTGACGAATCGAGCGTTACAATTCATATACGTCCCCTACAAAATCCAAACATCACAATATAAATTACTGAAAACTTATTCTTACAAACCTAAGATAGGATTATAAGGGGGTATTGGGATTTCTTATTTACATTAACAGAACACTTGAGGATATAGTTTATACAAATAATATAAATCAAACTGAGATAAAACAAAGAGAATCAAAGTAGAATCAATAAGAATCTTACCAGATGCTCATAGCTTTGACTCACAATGTACTTGTAGATGCTTAGATGGTGATTACTTTTAACCTGCACTATCAAGAAAGAATATCATTACTTTTTTTAATTGAAATTAATTAAAATCAAATATATCAAATATATTAAATTGAAACCCTTAAAAAACAGCACATAAAAAATTACCAAGTGATCGGGGAATCGAAACTGAATATAAATATGGGTCAAGGAAGTATACGGGAAGATGGAGGAAGGGGAGTTTATGATCCATTTTAATGTTTTGATATAATGTTTACAAAAATAGAGGTCAACATAACGCGTTTTACTATTTTCAAACTTCAAAATATATAATCATTTATCTAATTAATTTTTGTTACATTAGTTATTATGCCTTTCTAAAAATAAGACAGAGTCATTATGCATAAATTAATTCCGATCTTTATTTTTAGAATTGATTTTTAATCGTTTGATTTTTATAAGTTTTTTTCTTAACATTATTTCTTAAATAACTGTTATTTTTATTTTGTTTAAATTATGGTGTTTTCTTACTTCATCTAAAAACTAATTGTATAAATAAATGTGTTTTAGGAATTATTATCAAAATAATTATGTATTTTAAAAATAAAAACAAAGATTTATAAATAAAGTTGGTTTATTATTTTATTTTTTTTAACTTGTACTTATCATTCGTTGTCAACCTTTTACAACAAAAATTGTTCGGACTTCATAAAAAATTTACAGACCCAAATGTTTGGGCTTTATACAAAATGTCCAGCCCACTATAGTTCCAAACTGGTTTTAGCAAATAAATTACTTATATATGGAATTGTTTTAATGACACATTTAATTTGTAAGCATAAAAAACTTGTACATAGGGTTTATTTTAGGAAATGTTTTGATTGTTGCAAGCTTAAGGAGCTTGTAAATTATTTTGATTTATTAGTGAACTAGCTTAAAGACCCGTCTAACGTCGGGGTTAGCTTAATGGATGTTTTTGTAAGAAATAATAAACAGATGTTAATATTAAAAAACTAAACGGGTTTTGGTAATAGATGAAAAGAGTAATAATAAAAACATGTATTATATGATAAGCGTGAACTTCTTAATAATCATAAAAATAAAGTCTGGTCTTCAACCATGACATATGTGAGTCCTAACAAAGTGAACAACCAATGTCCGTGCTGTGAACACCTAAAAGTTGGACATAAAAGTACTAAAAGGAAAAGAAGTAGAAATAAGATGGAGTTGTTAATAATATATCTATGTCATATATAAAAGGTATCAAAGTTATAGAGTACATGTTACATATCTTCTTGCAATTATTACGTTCTTGCAATTATTATCCTCTTAAAAGCACTCCATGAGGGAAGGATTAAAAATGATTGCATGTATTTGATGTGTTTTGCTGAATAGTTGGACTTTTCTCTTATCGTCAACGTACACTTCAATCGAAGGCCCAATTTCTTCTTTCAAAATTATGTTGACAAAAAACTGGTATGTGGCGCGAGCTTGAGTTCGAAAAGCGTACAATGAAGATAATGACACAGAAACTTAAAATCATATTCTAACATAGTATCATGGAACATAAAACTTAAAATCTTTTTTCCCGTCGAGTACATCAAACACTTCCAACCATTGTCTCACCCACAACTCACCAGTCTCATTATAATATCGTCTTCTACATTCTCTTTATAATATAAAACAGTCTTATTTCTTAATTCTTGAAAAGAATTCATTATAATATCGTCCTTTACATTCTCTTTATAATATAAAACAATCTTATTTCTCAATTCTTGAAAACAATTCATCATTTCTTTCAGTTCGATTCTAAGCCTATTTGTGATCGAAGCCCTAATTCTATCCACATCACATGATAATGAAGACCCTCCATCCGGATTATCCATATATTACAAACACACACGAACCACAATCGCATTTCTAAGGACCATAACCATATCAGACTCCAGTATGTCATGTCACCAGCAAAGAACTTTATCACTTTGAGCAGATCGTTACTCTCTTCATTTGGCGTTGTAGCAATGAGAGTGGATATAAGATGATAAAATCATTTATTACATATAGGCTTATTCTACACTTTTGTGATAAAAAATAGTACTCGCATTAAAAATACATATACAAAAGACACACTCACGTGTCTAACAAAATATGGCTGATATTAAAAAACTATTTTAGAGATGCCATGGGAGACATTTGACCTTTGTCCATTAGTGCCTTCTTTGATGAGTTATCAGACTTGACCTATTTCAACCTTTTTATGGTGGAATGGTTCAATGACCTTAACATAGTGTAATGACTTCACTTATTAATTTTTGACAATATAACAAAAAACTTCCATTACTAATGAAAGTACAAAAATCCATGTTCACTTATAAATGTGTTAACTTGGGTTACATTATGTATCTTATGGATGAAATAGCTAATATACGTACAAAATTAGCAAATGGGTAATGGAGACTACATATTCAGGCGTATAATACATAATTTTAAAGATTATAAGTACCTCTACAATAACAAACACTATAAACATATATATACAAATAAAAGAAAATAAAAGAATTCACTTGTAATACTTGGATGACAACAAATAAATAAAAGGTAATAATTTTCAACAGATGAACGAAATTATTAGCCAGAGAACATATTTCTTTAGAACGGCTTACTTTTTAGGTTGGAAAAATAAAATAATCACGTAACTATTAACTATATGCACTTTGTCTTGAATTTTTATTTCTAAGATCTTACTTCATTTGTTAAAATCATGTTCTTCAAGCTGGTCTTAAACTACCCATTCTTCATGCAATAAGCCGCTATCTTCATTTAGATGTATAGTTTTTCAGTAGTGATTAACACTTGAACAAGAACACATAAAGATGTAAACAAACTTTCACTTGATTAATGATAACAAACTTTCTTACAATGAAAGTGTTTAACGTATGGAAAACTTATATTGAACAATAACCTAAAGGTCTTCTTTTATAGACATAAGAAGCCTTGTACAATAATCTACGTATCAACTATTCTAGGTAAAGATAAATATAGAAAATACATTGTTGTTCCTATCTTTACTAGAAGTAATCTAGAACATAATAAACGCGTAGATCATATCCTTCCATCAGTGCTTGCCTTCAACCTATCAACAATTGACTTCTTCTTGTCAACGCTTGATCTGTCAGCGTTTGTTTTCTTCCTATCAACGCTTGTTTTACTCTTGTTAGCGCTCAAGTTATCTGGCTATATTTTATTCCCAACAATCCTCCCCTAAACTTGATATCTACTCTAGTAATCAAGTTTCTGAATAAACATTAAGAACTAGGAGGAATCTTACAACACTTATCATATTGGTAATAAATATGTCTGATCAAATCTTTGGCCACGTCACTTAAATAATCAATTTCCAGCTGTGTAGTCTTCATCTTCTCCAAGACTTCCTTGGACATGGACTACTGAGCATCTACAAGAAGATACTCAGCAAACTTTGTAGAACTCAAATAATAAACACCAACAGCTGAATACAAACGCCATTGAAGACCACTGAGGTCATCTTCAAGATCCTTCCAAACAGCAGGATCTTCATCTATTGGTCCACACATTCTCTTGAATGTTGACCACAGTTTTATTGCATTGACTGAAGTAGGAGCTTCAGTTTCATACTTGGCTTCTAACAACCTCCAAAGGTCTACCAAGTCTTCTCTATCAAAACTTGCAAACAAAGATATAAGAGTGGTAAAAGTGTGAACCTCTTTCCCATACCTGCCAATCTTTCAAAACCCACATTCATCTTCTTCATAGCTTATAATAGGGTTTCTGGAATCAAGAGGTAACACTTGCACCATATCTGAAGCTTCCAATGGTGAGAGCTTGATGCTCCTTCTTATAACAACTTCACTAGGATACAATGGATCCATATCTTTAGGAAACTCAAAAGAAACTCCTTTCTTCAAAGGTCTGGGAACAATCATTGCCTTCTTAAGTTCCAACTCTTCTGCAAGTTCTTCTTTTCTTTCATCAGAAAGAAGTCTTAGAGTGTTTTCTTCCTGCACTCTTGCCCAAATAGGATAAGCTTTGAACTCCAACTCTTCAAATGTCAATCCAAGCAATTTCTTATAAGTCCATCCTGTTCCATGACATCTGAGTAGCATGTAGTACAACTCCCTTTTATCCCTTTTCAACATTGAGAGAATATTGCTAGCTCTGTGTTTCAGAATCACCTTGCAATCCTTTTGTACTCTTACAAGAATCTCCAAACCCCATATCTGGTCTGAAATAGTCAAATGTGGATTCTCCATACACCTATCTTCTCAAGCATGGTACATCTGAACAACTTCTGGCATGTCAAAATCTACTTGCAATTTCAACTCATTCAACTTCTCTTTTGCCAGCTCATCACCATACTCAAGTCTTTCTGGTTGTTCTATTATCATTACACTTGAGTTTGAACTAGCTTCATCACTTCCTTCTTGTTCTTCTGAAGTGACAACAAAAGGTGATTCACCTTCCTTCTTTCTTTCTTGTTCCACAATTTGTGCAGCCAACCTTCTATCAAACTCAATCTGTGCTGCATTCTTTGGAACATCCACTTCTACCATAATACCCTTACCCTTATCTAATGGATCAGTGATGGGTAAGGAAGATGGTAATACCTGTGAAGAAACTTCTTTGATGATGGATGATGACTGGAATACATCAACCTCATCTGCAGGTCTGTCAACGCTCAATTTTGCTTTGTCAGCGCCCAAGTTACTCATGCCAGCGTTCAAATCTTTCTTGTCAACGCCCAAATTACCTGTCTCAACGCCTCTTGTAATTTCCTCCAACATAGCTGTAAAAGACAAGTTTAAGTATGTAGGAGTGACTAGAGACGTATCAAAACCTGGTTGTTTCTTCAAACTTGTTAGGGCCTCAGCAACACCCTGAGATTCACCATCATGTGAGCCCTTATCACTCACATTTATCTGTTCATCCTCCCCTTTGGAAGATTCCTCCATCCCACGCCTTGTGCTAGCATTTTCCAAAATAACAATCCTCTCCCTCAATTTCTTGAGTTCAAGGCCTTGTGTGCTCACAAATTGTACCAAGTCTGCATTTTCCTTTTGCAAGTTAATGCAGACAGTCGTCAATTCCATTAATGTCATTGGTTCCAATCTGCCCTCCTCTAAAATGGGTATTTGACCTCCCAAGTCAGATTCATGGGGCATGGATGAGGTCTTAAAGATGTTAGGACTGTCTTGGCCAGCATCTAAGCCAGAACCAATAGTCCCAGCCTCATCCATAGCACCAACCACACTTGTGGTGGTGGTTCTCTCTGCTACATGGCTAGGACCACTAGAGGAGAACACTCCAGTAGTCCTTTGGCATTTTTGCAACCTATATTGTGTTGGGGGAGAAGATGATGTGGATTGGGTGGATCTGGGTTAGTTAAGGGGTGTTTGGGTCAGTGAAGGATTGGTGTCAATGTTTGGATGAGGCATGTCAACGGCAACATTTAATGTTTCAGCGTCTAAGGGTTCTTGGTCAATTTGCATGTGTTGTGGTGAAGGTAAAGGTTCTGGAATTGGGTCAAGTTGAGGTTGTGGGTCTGGTTGGGGTTGTGCTGCTTCAATGAAAGCAATCATAGCTGGGGTGAGGGGTAAGTCACGGTGTGTGGGTGATTTCATCTTTGTAAAAATTGCTTTCTTTTGCACAAGGATCTCATAAAAATCATCATGATCCCTTGTGCAGTAATTTTGGACATCATAAACCATTCGTAAAAATCTGGGATAAGCTAATGTCATCTTATTCCCTTTGTTTTTACACATGCCCTCAAAAATCATTTTTGAATAATTAAACTTTTGCCCAGTAGTAATGCACACTATAGCACTAGCAATAGATCTATTGATCTCATTGTGTGCAGTACACTTGGGACTCAAACATTGTAAGAGGACATGTATTAGGTACTTCCAGGCTGGGGGAAACTCCTGTTTATGATATTTATTTAAAGTTCCCTCATCAGGGAAAGGATAACCCAAAGCCCTTAGTCCTTGTTCTATTTCATGAATGGGAAGGATGGTTATACCATCTGCATCATCAAGATGCAAAGCTTGGCGAACCAAAGCTTCAGTAACCACCCATGTGCGCCCATGAACAATAGATGATAATGTAGTCACTCTATTAACTGTTGAGGAACTAACATTGTTCCAAAAATGTTTAATATGTGTGACAGGAATGATTGGAGCATGAGAAAGAGCATACCTAATTGGGGATGCATTCAAATACGCCACCATTTGGGTGTATTGGGGAAACAGAGTATCATCAGCGTCCAAATATGCTATCATGTTGTGTTGACTCCTGAATCCCAATTCCAAATCACTTGGTTTAAATTTTGGTGCCATTGTTGAAAGCTGTTTGAATAATTGATAAAGATGAAGTATAGGAGAAAATTTGTTAGACAAGAATGATAGGTACCCTGTTTAAAAATAGGAGCCAAATATATAGGAGAAAAATATGCATGTGATTGGCCAAAAATTAGGCAACTATTTTCAAAATACAATCATGAAAATATTGAAAAGAAATAAGTTTATCTCATGCATTAATTGAAAGTTATCTGCTCCCAAAATTATGGCCCAAAAATTCGTCAAAAAGTAACAACTGGGTAGGTCCCATTGAGTGTCAACGGTAAAAAAAACCCATCAACGCCCAACGGCTATATTCTTGTCAACGTTTGCCAAAGCCATGTCAGCGTCTAAATTGGTCATAACAACGCTTGGAAAAATACTTGCCAGCGTCCAAAAATAAAAATTTATAAAAATGAAAAATGACCTTAACAAAGTAATTTATCCTAGAGAAGATAACCTATAAGTTGATAATTATTATAGGGCGGCAAGCACTATCCAGTTATGCACACTTGCTTATGCAAGATAGACATAACAGTCCTCTAGTGTTCCTTGCTAACCAAAACTCTTAACAACTAAGTTGTCTCATAAAATTCCTTGTTACTCCCAGGTAAAACCCATGATAAAATCATTCCCAAGTCTCCCAACAGACCACAACCAATTCTAGGCCAAAAATGTCTTGGCAGCATACATAGTATATCAACTTTGCATGCTACAGTGCCTCATGATTTAGTAAAACTAACTCATACTCACTTGTGGACACAATCTATAATTGTGATAAAAGTATCATAAGGATACCCAAAAGTCCTAAAGGTTCCTAAAACCTCCCCTTAAACTGTGATACAAATGTTGCCAAGAAGATGCATGAACATAAAAAATTTATGTCAAGATAGGAATAGAAAATTCCAACCATCATCTATAAATAAAAACATGCTCAAATGATTCTCCAATGATCCATAAGCAACTCTGTATCCAATGGTATAATGCTAACACCACCTGCACATTTAGATTAAAAACCACAAAACTAACATTGTTGCTGACAACGTCCCGATAACACTTGTCAGCGTTAAGGAAACCTTTGTCAGCGTTAGACAAATATATTGCTAACAACGTCACAATAACATTTATCAGCGTTAAGGCAACCGTTGTCAGTGTTAGAAAAATATAGTGGAAAATCTAAATTCTCAAAAAGACCAATAACAATACATTATCCTATACATAATTTTACAAAAGACTCCAAAACACATATTATGTGAGATTGATCATTCTAATTCTTGTTACCAAGTATTGAAACCTTCCATCATCAAAAGGTTTAGTTAGTAAATCTGACACATTTTCTTCCGTGTCAACCCTATCTGGTTGTATTAAACCCTTTTCAAAACAATCTCTTATAAAATGGTGTCTAATTTCTATGTGTTTAGTTTTAGAATGATGTACAGGATTCTTAATAATGCATAAGGTGTTGTTATTGTCAACAAGTATCTTGGTATGCATGAAATTATACCCATAATCCAACAGCTGGTTTTGAATCCATAAGACTTGTCCACAACAAGCAGCTGTAGCAACGTACTCTGCTTCAGTTGTAGAATTGGCCACCACTGTTTGTTTCTTGCATTGCCAAGATATCAACCTGCTCCCAAGAAACTGACATCCACCAATTGTGGATTTTCTATCAAACTTATCACCTCCATAATCACTGTCTGAATATGCAATAAGCTCCAATGGTGAATCTTTAGGGTACCACAAGCCAAGACTGGGATAACATCTTAGGTACCTAAAGATTCTCTTGACAGCATAAAGGTGACATTCTTTGGGAGTCACTTGATGGCGTGCACATGCACACACAACAAACATGATGTCAGGTCTAGAGGCTGTGAGATACATTAATGAACCAATCATTGATCTATAGTACCTGACATCCACATCTTTTCCATCTCCAATCTTTCCCCAAGGGTGTTCTCTATCCATAGGAGTAGTAGCCCTCTTTTCATGTGGAGAAAAGCCAAACTTCTTCAAGATCTATGCTACATACTTGTCCTGGGGGATGAAGATACTATCTTCTTTCTGCTGAACTTGTAACCCTAGAAAGAACTTCATCTCCCCCATTGCACTCATCTTGAATTTGTCTGTCATAAGCTTGGAGAAATCTTCACTCATCTTTGGATTGGTGGATCCAAAAATGATATCATCAACATAAACCTAAACAAGCAAGACATCCTTACCATCCTTATTGGTAAATAATGTCTGGTCTATGGTGCCCCTTTTGAATCCATTTTCCACCAAATAAGTGGACAATGTACCATACCATGCTCTTGGGGCTTGATGAAGTCTATACATAGCCTTCTTGACTCTATACACCTTGTCTGGATTCTCTGGATCTTCAAAACCAGGAGGCTGTATCACATATACCTCCTCAACAATTGTTCCATAGAGGAAGGCACTCTTCACATCCATTTGATAGACAGTGAAGCCCATGCAAGAAGCATAGGCTAGAAATATTCTTATAGCTTCAATCCTTGCAACTGGTGCAAAGACCTCCTCATAGTTTATCCCTTCCTCTTGTGTATATCCCTGAGCCACTAAACGTGCCTTGTTTCTGACCACAATACCTCTTTCATCTCTTTTGTTCCTTAGAACCCATCTTGTCCTAATAGGTCTGACATACCTAGGACAATCAACCAGCTCCCAAATATCCTGAATTGCAAATTAGTGAAGCTCATCCTGCATTGCTTCCACCCAACTTGGTTCTTTGAGAGCATCAAAGATCTTCTTGGGTTCCTGTTGTGACAGAAAACAGGCAAACAAACATGCTTGCACAAGAGGGGTATCAACCTTCTTGTGAATATTGGCAATAAATCCACCAAGACTTTGATGAGATCTTCTAGTCTGAACAGGAGTCATAACATCCCCAATAATCTGTGAAGGGGGATGATTCTTCATAGTAGAAGTGAGAACTCATCCTTCAAAAAGTCTGGTGTCTTCAATCTCATTATCCAAGTTGCCAATATCTTCTTCTTCAGACTCTCTTTCATCAATATTAGGATGAACCTCTTCATATAAATTGGAAGGTCCACCTTGTTCAAAATTAGAAGAGAAAAGATGCTCAAAAGTGTTGTCAACGCCTGAACCTTGGTTGTCAGCGTTTGGGCTATCAACGCTTGAAATATTGTTGTCAACGTTTGAGCCATCAACGTCTGAATTTATCCTGTCAGCGCTAGATTTGCCTTTGTCAGCGCCTGAAGGACCATGCATGTTGTTAACTGGTGATACTTGGGGACCACCATTATCTTTTCCAGCAGCAGCAGCAGCAGCAAACGCATCTGTCCATATGGGAATTGTGACATACTCTTGTATGGGGGATGTCTTTTCTGCTGGTGATCCAACCTCTTCATTAACCTGTGTACCTGAAACATCAACAACTTGTTCTTCCACGACATTTGAAGTCACCTTCACAATGTCTGGATTAGTAACAAGCATATAATTTAAAGTTCTAGATAGAGGTTCCAAGTCAAACAACCAATTTGGACCACTTTCAGGATCACTAGGTTTACTCTCTAAAAACCTAACATGTACTCTTTCAAGTATACGTTTTTCCTTCTTAAGGTAAACCATATCTCCCTTGCTCTGCACTGAATAACCCATGAAATAGTCTTCATCGCCTTTTGCACTAAATTTACCTAAGGCATCACTAGTATCAAAAACAACTACATGACAACCAAAAGGTTTAAGAAAACCAATATTAGGTTTCCTTCCCCAAAGTAATTCATAAGGTGTTTTGTTCTATATCTTGTTGACCAATGCTCTATTTTGAACATAGCATGCTGTATTCACAGCCTCAGCCCAAAAAGCTATGCGGAAATGAGCATCAGCCAACATAGTCCTGGCTGCTTCAATTAGGGTTCTATTCTTTCTCTCAGCAACCCCATTTTGCTGTGGGGTTCTGGCAACACTAAACTGCCTAGTAATCCCTTTCTTGGCACAAAAATCATCCAAACGCTTATTTCTAAACTCACCACCATTGTCACTTCTAAGCATTTTAACTTCATTACCAGTTATCTTCTTAATCTGAGTAATAAAGTCAATTAAAGTGTCAACAGTATCACTCTTCATAGCTAAAAAGAAAGTCTAAGTAAACCTAGAAAAGTCATCTGTGATGACAAAGCAGTATGATTTACCATTCAAACTCTCTATATTAGTTGGACCAAATAGATCCATATGCAGCAAGTGAAGTGGTCTAGTACTAGAGTGCACCTGTTTAGACTTGAATGAGACCTTGTGCTGCTTGCCTTTAAGACATGCAACATAAGAGTGGTCATTGTGGAAAGCCTTTTCAGGCAAACCATCAACCAAGCCAAGTCTCACAAGCCTGTTTATATTCTTAAATTTTATGTGCCCTAGTCTCATGTGCCATAGATTACTCTCATCTACTGAAGCTTTGGCATAAAAACATGACATATTATTATTCATCCTAATCCCATTAAGATTTACATTATAGATGTCTTTATGTCTAGGTGTTCTATAGTCAATATATTTCTCATCTAGGATCTTATAATCCTTGCTTAACACCAAGCATTCAGTATCAGTAAACAGAACTTTATTTTTGTTATCACAAATTTGTGATACACTAAAAAGATTATAATCAAGTTCCTTTACCAGAAATACGTTCTCAAAACACAAGTTCTTGGTGAGAAGAGTTCCTTTTCCTGTGATAGTTCCATCCACCTCTAAAGTAAACCTTATCACCATCCTTGATGGGAGTGAAGTTAGTTAAGTAATCTTCCTTCCCTGTCATGTGCCTGGAGCATCCACTGTTCCAATATCCATAATTATTGACCTGTTTTTGAATGCCCTACACATAAAGAAAACAAGTTAGTTTTCTTTGGGAATCCAAGCCTTAGCAGACTTGGATTCATCTGGTTGTTCAACAAGAACAGACTTAGCTCTCATGACAACCCCTTGTTCATCCCTCTTAGGATGAAATACCCAGTTAACCCCAATAGGTTTTGTAATGACCTTTGATATGTAATTAAATTTGTTGCAGGTCATAGAAATCCCATTATCATTAGGTTTTGATCTTTCTTAGGTCTCCATGTTAAGCTTGAAGAAGCTTTAGACCCCTTACCCTGTGGTTGCAAATATTTAGGTCTGGTCACGTTTCTGTCAGCGTTGGATTTGGTCTTGTCAATGCTGAAATTACCCTTGTCAGCGTTGAACCTAGGGTTTGCTACAGAAATCCATTGCCTATTAGACCAAGTATTTGTCTTTTGAAATGGTCTTTTTCCATGAGTGTTAGACCCTCTAGTGAAGAAAGGGGCTGGTCTAACAACTTGTGGACTTTGCTCCACACAAGTTTTGGGTCTGACAACGTTTGACTTTTTAACAGCGTTGACCTTGGAAGCGTTGACACACTTATATGCTAAATGTGAAAAGCTACCACAAGTGTAACAGGCTTTTCTAGACATAACCCTAGGTCTAGAAGAGAAGAAGCCTGTTCCATCATTACTAACTTGGCTTTTAGGTGACCTAGTATTCCTATGCATTTCTGCATACTTGATGCTAGGTTTTCTAACAGTGTTTGAGCCAAGGTCAACAGCCTTACCAGTGATTGGGTTTGTTACCTTAATAGGGGTTGACTCACTTGGACTTTCACATAACAAGCCACCCTTAACAAATAAGGTGGGGTTGGCTTTCTTCCATTCATTCAAGTCAGTCAACTTCTGTTGATACTCTTCAACTGGGGTAATGACTCTTGGTGGAGGAATAAATTCCTCCTCTTGGAGTTCTGGTAGACCAGTCCAAGATAGGTCCTTTCTTTGGACACCATAGAAGTCCCCAGCTGGTGGTGGAACCACAGTATAGTCTTTCATCCCAATCCCAGTCATGTCCTTAGGATCCCTTTGTTTATTAACACATTCTCCTAGGGTTTGTGTGGCCTTATCAAATCTCTAAATTTTAAGGCCAACATTATCCTTATTCTTAATGGCCTCATCTAACTTAGCTTTTAACTCACCATTAACCCTTTCCATGATGTTCCTAACATCATTACTAGCATTTAACTCATGTTTTTAAAGATATTTATTTTATCTTTTAAGTCAAATTCCAATTTCTTGTACTCAGAAACTGTCTTCTCAATTTGAGTGAAAGCAATTTGATAGTTAGACAGTATGCATCTCTCAGTACTCACATCATCTAACAATCTTAAAACCTCTTTGTTAAGTTTCTCAGTATTTAACCTACAACCCTTACTACAAAAACCATCATCGTATACCTCATTATCTGATGAAGAGGAGGAGTGTGCCATGAGAGCATATTAAACATGCTCTTCTTGTTCTATCTCAGCAACCAAAGCTTTATCCTCTTCCCCATTCTTAGCCAAATAGCTCCAGTCCCATCCAATACCATCAATGTCTTGTACTACAACCATGGCCTTAGGATCTTGAGTTTTAACAATTTGACTTGAGGGTTTGCCAGCATCAGATCTTCTTGGAGATCTGCATTCCCTCATGAAGTGCCCCATACGATGACAGTTGTAGCACTCAACTTTGGATTTATCAAATCCAGCAGTGTCCTTTGCATTAAAGGTCATCTTCTTCTTAAACCTTCTATTCCACCTGTTTGCTCTTATACTAGCAAGAGCCATGTTCCACTTAATATCCATCTCCTCCAAGTGCTCATCACTTATTTCCTTAAGGTCCTCATATGTAATCAATGAACCATTGGGCAAAGAAGCAATGTAAGCACATACAGTATCCAGATCCAAACTAGCAGGTTTAACTCTTGGTGAGTCACTTTGGTATGTGTCAGCGTCTGAATATGAGGCGTTGACAGGACATGTTCCAGCGTTGACACATGTTGATCCAGTAACTGGATGCATGTAAGAGTCCTTCTGATTAAATTGACCTTCACTGTGTGAGAAGAAGGCCATGTTACTGTTGGTAGACTTACTTCCATGCTCCAAAAGAGTTTCATTCTCCAACAGCCTTAGTTTGTTGTAGATATCATCCAAAGTAGAACTTTTGTGAGTGTTATTGGCAAGTATAGACCTTGCCTCAATCTTCCATGCTTCACCAAGGCTTTTAAGAAAAGTGGCAATGGTGTCAACGTCACTAACTTGTGTCCCCATGAAGGACAACTTGCTCGTAATGTCAAGCAGTCTGCTTCTTACACTGTTAAGCTTCTCATTAGGTTGAGCCTTGAAAACAACATACTCATGCATGAGTTGCTTCTTCTTCTCTTCCTTAGTATCATCATTGCCACCATATGCAACTTCAAGAGCTACCCAAAGGTCTTTTTTAGATTCATAACCTCTGTATTTATGATGGTTCTCTTGTCCCAAAGAGAGTTTCAGAATGTTTAGGGTTTTCATATCAACCCTTTTCTTTGCTATGTCTTCAGCAGACACAGCTCTACCATCATCAGGTTTTTCTTTCTTATTTGCTTCTGAACATCCAGCAACAGCTGATCTTGTAGCAATGGCATCAGCAATCTTTTGAGCTTTATTGAATGTGTTTCCATATTCAATAATCTCCCAGAGTGTGTAGTCATAGATCCCCAGGTATTGCTCAAAGTTGAATTTCCACAACTCGAAGTTGGTTGCATCAAGCATTGGAATCTTGATGTTTGGTAAAGGTGAGGAGGAGGAGGTTACTTCTGGATTTGACATGATATTGTTAGGGTTTTGTGAAAATTAGGGTTTTGGTTATTTTAGGTTCTTATGTTCTTTAAGATCAAAAGTTTCTCAACAAGCTCTGATACCACTTGTTGATCCCAAACTTAGATCGATTTAGCTTTATGTATACGAGATTAGATCAAGTTATACACGTAGAGAAACCTTTGTATATATATATAATAATCTAAGTGTTATGCGAAATTAACACTTAAACAAGAACACATAAAGATGTAAACAAACTTTCACTTGATTAATGATAACAAACTTGCTTACAATGAAAGTGTTTAACGTATGGAAAACTTATATTGAACAATAACCTAAAGGTCTTCTTTTATAGACATAAGAAGCCTTGTACAATAATCTACGTATCAACTATTCTAGGTAAAGATAAATATAGAAAATACATTGTTGTTCCTATCTTTACTAGAAGTAATCTAGAACATAATAAACGCGTAGATCATATCCTTCCATCAGTGCTTGCCTTCAACCTATCAGTGCTTGACTTCTTCTTGTCAACGCTTGATCTGTCAGCGTTTGTTTTCTTCCTATCAACGCTTGTTTTACTCTTGTCAGCGCTTAAGTGATCTGGCTATATTTTATTCCCAACAATTGTAAGCCTTAAAATCTCTTCCCATCACTTGGTTGCCCACCAAATTGACTTAAATGCAAAACAGATCTCACTACTACATCTAAATAAAAAAAATCTCCTACGTCCTAACAAAATGTGACTCAAAATCAAAATTTACACTCCAAACGAAATTTTACACAGCATAAGTGGAAATTTTTTTCCTTATAGGCATACCATTAGTCACTCGTACATGTAATTCGAAGACATACTTAAGAAAGCAAAAGTAAAGATGATCAACAAAAAAACATAATTATTTCATTTAGGATGGTATTGTTGCATACGTAAATGTTACTTTGCTAACGTTGCAGCATCAATAAAGCAAGGGCGTATAAACCTTAATGTCAGTTTGTTGCTGTCGCATATATACTACAAAAAGCAAATAAGATGAAGACTTGTGTATATAGTGGGAAGATAATTTAGTTACTATGTAGAGTTTAATAACAATGGCCTCTAATCCAACCGACAAACCGCAAGTTCCAAATTCAGTATGGCTACAACTACACAAGTCCCAAACTTGTGGTCAACAAGTAAGGGTAAGATGCCCTTAACATAATTCACTATGGCAAATTCACTAACATAATACCAGTAAAATCTATTTCACCCTTTTCTACCTTTGAAACTTGTTGCAACTTAACGGACATAAACCAATCAGTTAAAATTTCTTGATATGCAACTTCATTGTATTTTTTAGTCGTATTATTGAATGAGTCTATTCAACAAAATAATAGATAAATAGATAAGTATGTGTGTTACTAAACATAATAACAGAAAACTACCACAAAGAGATACAAATTCTATTTGACCCACCCATGGCTTTATACACTTTTCCATTAAAGTATTTTTTATATCAAGCATCTCTTTTTTTTATCAAATAAATGACAATCTTGTTCATCATTTTGTTTGGTTGTTCCCAATAAAAAATAATAGGTCCTAAATACTAAGGTTTTCATATGATATGAAATTATTTCTAACAAAAAATCACTTTTGGGAGCCCCTATTAACAATCAAAAGAAGCCAGAAACAATAATGAACCACCATTAGAAGCAGGCATGCAACTCTAAGACCTTGTAATCCAATAAACACGCTATATAAAAATTCACAAACACATCCGAAATAGACATTGAAGGTAGTTAAGCTAATAAACAATGTCATACAACCCTTATAAGCATATTCATAAGCAATAAATCATATATATAAGGCATATATCACTCACCTTTAGTTTTATTAAAGGGTACTTATTTTATGTTTTCTTTAACTTAATGTACTAAAATTAGTGAAAGATTTGAAGGCATACATTGAACGCTATATTCATGGTATTTTTCTTTTGAAGTATAAGCAAGACACCACATATATTTTTTATGTATTGAAGGCATATATGAAGAAAAATAAAGATTAAGAAAAGTACCCGTATATTTTTATTTAGAACTCCGAAGTAAAACTTTGAGTCGCTCTATCTACCACCTACAAAAAATATACCCAAAAATATAAAAAGTAAATAATTTAATTCTTCAAATGAATACAAACTATATGCAAATTGCAGTACTATTTATACCATTTATCATCTAATCAACATAAAAATAGAAGAAGGGTTAACTTTTTAGATATTAAAATTCATGTCATGACCAAAATGAAATATTCATGTCACCAACATTACTTTTTTCCTTTTAAGTGACCTTCTACTTAAAGTCGAATATGATGTCCATCTCACGCAGATTGAAAATAAGTTATTGTTTTGAAAGCTAAATGAAAACCATGAACCCCTTTAAAAAGTCACAATTAATCATATTGAGAATCAGTTACACAAATATCATAAACAAAAGCAACTATTGACAAACAAAACCTGTTTGCCTTTTGAACAAAACCGACTTGAGCTGGGATGTTACTAAATTCATTCCAAAAATTTCATCAAACATATTGCCCTCTTTAAATCACTGACAAATCTTAGCTTTGCGATTTTCAAATTTCTGCACACAAAAATTACACAGATCTTTAGAGCTGCTATGCCTAACCACAATCATATTCATAATCAATGAAAAATTTCAAATTAACACATCACAGTAAAAAAAATGAAGATAAATTAAAACTTACAAAGGTTTAGGAACGATGATTATATTAAACCTGCATCATCAAATAAGAAAATTATCATTATTTAATTAAATCTAACTAAAGCGAAACACATCAAAATAATTATATTACGGAAATTAAATTCAAACAATAAAACATCAGATATAAAAGTAAAGCGCTAATTTTTTAAAACCATATAACCATCAAAGTTGTTGTTAGTGGTGGGTTTTGAATTAGCATGGATGAATTGAAACTGGGAGAAGACGCGTGTTTAAAGATCGGGATTATCTTTAAATGTGCAGTTACGATGTGTATGGAAGAAGTTTTAGAGGGCTATATTAATTGAATTGATTGATTAAGTAATAATTTTCAAAATTCAAACATAAGATAACTATCATACGTTTGTTTTAAACTATTACAATAAGTATGGAAACTATTTTAAAATTTGAGTTAAATTATTTATGACTTTATAAAAATAGCACCAAATACAATTTTATAAAATTAACTAATTATTATTTATTTTCTTAAAATTTCTTTTACGGACATTTAGATTATAATAATATTTGTAACATTTTTCCTTCTTAAAGTTACACATTTAAAAAACTTTTAATATTTAAAATTATAAAACATCATCTTTTAATCTATTTTCTTTGAAACGTATTAAATAATTATATTTTTGTAAAAGAATAACAACACTTAATGATAGCTAATAACAATACTGAAAGTTTATAAAGTTTTGTTTTAAAAAAAATTGTTTATAAAGTTTGTTTAAAAATAAAGTTTTTATAAAAATAATATGTTTATAAATTATTTATTTTAGAAAATTTGTACAATGTATGTTTTTTTACGTTTATAAAATACACTCTTTATATATATATTTATTAGAGTTTTTTGTAGTAAAATTATTATACACTAATAATTCATTTCGTTTATAAAATATTTTCTAAATATTTTTACGATTATAGAAAACAATTTATTTACGTTGATAAAACATTTCCTAAATATTTTTACTTTTATAAAACACAATCTTTATATGATTTTGTATTCATAAAACGATTTTAGCAAAAAAAAATTGTTCGGACTTCATAAAAAATTTAAAAACCCAAAGTTTGGGCTTTATACAAAATGTCCAGCCCAATATAGTTCCAAACTGGTTTTAGAAAAAATTTGACTTATATATGGAATTGTTTTTATGACAAATTTAATTTATAAGCATAAACAACTTGAACATAGGACTTATTTTAGGAAATGTTTTAATTGTTGCAAGCTTAAAAGGCTTGTAAATTATTTTGTTTTATTAGTTTACTAGCTTAAAGACCCGTCTAATATCGGGTTTACTTTAAAGAATGATTTCCGTAAAAAAATAAGAACATCTGTATATTAAAAACATGAAACGGGTTCTGGTAATATATGAAAACAACAATATGAAGAATATGGAGTATTCGATAAGCAAGTAAAGTTTTTAACAATAATAAAAGTAGTCTTTCATCCGTTATGGTCTTCAAACATGCAGTATGTGAGTCCATTTAAGTGAGAAGAAAATCCCCATTGCGTTAATAATTCAAAACTAAATCAAAACTGGTAAATTTTATGATACGTAGATTTATATATCACCTTTGAGACCCACCTATTTGTCCATACGTTGTTAGTTTCTTATACTCTCAATGGTTGTTAGTATCTTATAATCAATGGTTAGTCAAACGTCGTATAAAGATACTTTGTTTTTTAGGTTTATTACCTATGGGTTGACCTTACCGATAAGACTTTATAAGGTCGGGTTGATTCGGGCTTAACTTAGTTTATCGTGTTTATTGGATCAACCGATAGGCTATTAGATTCGGGTTGCGGTTATTCTTGGTTTGTTATCGGGTTAACCTTATAAACCCGATAACGTATAATGACCCATTTTTACAGCCACATTAGTCATAATTCTCGAACAAATCTATAAAATTGCATGTTAAAAGTTTGTTTTAGTGGTTGTGTCGGTAGCTACTATATATACAACTTTAGCCTAATCTTAACGAAAAAAGAAAAATATAATAACTTTGCTTAAATTTGTTTCTCAAGTCACACTAACGTGTTGTAGTGTTGTAGTGTCTACTTATGTTAATATCTTTTTTTAAAGCCATAAACCTTTTCTAAATGAATTGCCAATGAGGCCACTCCTGATCCAAGTCTCTAGATTCAATATTAGAGACACCAAAACCCGAATCAACTCGATCCTACCAACCCGCTACCCCGACCCGAAAACACCCCAATTGTATATACGTTAACATTCAGTACATAAATTCATGAATATGATTATTGTTTTAACTGCACATGTTTGCAGCCATATGTTGGACGCGAGTTGTTTGCATTTTGTTTTGTTAGCTGTTACCAAGAGACTACTAAAAAGGTTAAGGTAGCTATACCAAACACTGATGCTATTGAAGGGAAACTTAATGAGTGGAATATCTGTCATTTGTATTTATCTGCAAGTCATTTCTATATCTGTAAGTGAGTTATCTATTGTAAGCCGTAATTTGAGTGCTTGGGAAATGCTCATAATTTAAGATATGAATATATAGAATTCATTATGGTGATTACTTTACGATGAACACTTTATTATGTAAAGGATTTCAGGTTCATATTCGAAGAAAAAAACCTGACCTATGTGACAGTCTAAGCAATTATGTGAATTCAGTTTCATCTTGCACCTTTACTCCACTGTATACCAAACTTGAGTTAAAGACTGCATATATATCATACATATACATGTGAGTTAGCGACCCACCTAGAATAATTTGAATGAAAAAGTATCACCATTTAGCCATTGGCATTTATGAATGACAGAGTGGAAGTGATATCGAAGTGTGTATCTTTATACAAACTATCATTATCATATATAAAATAGATACATGAAATAAGATTCCATCAACATAAGACTAACTTGACAAAATTATTTCACACCAGTCATGATACCGCCGACCTCTGTCAATAAGATTTCATCAAATCAAGATACATGTTTTTACTGCAACAATCCAATCTTTGCTGAGAAAATAGCTTTACTGGTGTAATAATTTAATCGATACTTAAAATGTGGCGAACATCGAGAGTTATTGGCAATCCATTGTAGGTGAGCTCATCCTTTTTTGTTCAAAAAAATAAGCAACACTACGACATACCTATTTGGGGTTCCATGACACTTTCTGTTTGTGTATTTCTTGTAAGCATAAGTCACTATTGTTCGGCGATTGCACTAAAACTTTAGTACAGAAACAAAAAACAGCGAGTTCGTTATAATAAAATTGAGCTTCTCATATTAAATCACATAATCACCTTGAGTCACGCTATTCAAACAGCTTAGATGAAGTCATTATCTAACCGACAATGCTAAAATGCTACTATCCTGAGCCTAAATGTCACGCTATTTATAGATGATAAACATAATGATCATCATTTGCCCCCAAGTATCATGGTTATTGTCTGGAACACTTCAATTCATAATAACTATTAGCAGTAATTAGATAACCAAAAGTCCATAAGTATAAAAGCCTATCGAGGAGAATGCATGTCACCTTGGTATAAAATTGCTAGCATCAAACTTAAAGCCATGCTACTAATCATCGTTTATAAAATGGATAAACATTTGCTGATTAAGCCAATAGAACTTGAACCTAATCCAAATAGTCCTTGTTTATATTACACATAATCCAAACACTATCAAGTATGGTTTATTAACCAAGCGTGGAGCAAGTCTATTTCTGTGTACAATAAACTGTAGATCAGATGTGCAGCAGTCACAATTACCTTGAAAATTCCTAACATTCCTATTGAAATACAACATCAACTACAAGTTTCATAATATTCCACAAATCGTTCATTAGTGTTTAAAAGATTCAAAATATGGAAGTGCGGGGAATCGAACCCCGTGCCTCTCGCATACAAAGCGAGCGCTCTACCATATGAGCTACACTCCCAGTTTGTAATCATTTAGTTACCTACTGTTGGGTCTACTAGATGTAGATCTTGCAGCCTGTCAGGACCGGTGAATGACTTCTGTAATCACAAGTCAAATCACAAAGAGACTCTATACACAATATGAATGTAAAACATAAATGTAATCAAGAAGAACAGAATAACTATAAAGACTTGATCCTTTCTAAGGATTTCTAATATTGATAATCACTAGAACTACGTTTTGTGAAGGTGTGTATAACCCTTCTGCCTAAGGTTCCTTTTATACTACAAGGAAACCCTAATACAGCATTAAAGAAAACGTGTAAAACTGATATGCATATCCTTTCCTAACATATCTCATGCATATCCTAACAGAATATTAAGTAAATAATAAAGTTTGACTTCGACTAGGACCAGGAGCAGGACTTGCTCCTACTACTACTAGGACCAGGAGGAACTACATACCTCCTAGTCTACCTATTACATATAACTATTACAATGGTCCTAACAATCCTCCCCTAAACTTGAATTTGACCTGTTGAGTTCCAGTTTCCTGGAAAACGTGCAAAGAAAGCCCGAGGATTGTATCAGCAAAACAAATAGCAGCATCAACAAGATAAGAATCAGAGTAACCGCCGCAACATAAAACACTAGAAGCTTCTCCAAAGCTTGGAACAAATCAGCATCGTGTTGAATCTTTTCAGCAACATGAGCAGATTTGATGAGCCTTTACCAAGTAGCTGCTCGCTCTTGGGCTAGCTAGTCATTCTGGTGGAATAAGCATCACCCTGGGAGACTAGAACCCAGCCCAACTCTTAGAACGTGAATCAATGGTGAGTGGGAGTACCCTGATGATTTTAGGCAAACCATCACAGCCGTCAACGGATTTGATGCGTCTTTACCAGAAGCCGTACCCCTCCAGACTCGCCAACTCTTAGCAATGAAGCATCGGTGATTTGACGAGCAGTAGAAGTAGACTCATGAGTGTGCCCACCCAATGGATCAATAGGAGCTGCATCAAAAGTAGGATTTGGTTGAGTTCCAGGAACTGGTGGTGATGGAGATGGCAAATCAGGTGTAGTAGCAGTAGTTGTGATGGTAGTAGCAAAGGTGGTGGTTGGAACATGTGTGGTGGTGGTAGCATCAAAGGTGGTGGTAGCAGGACCAGCAGTAGAACCCAAAGGAGCAACCAAAGGAGAAGTAGAAGTACCAACAGTAGTAGCAACAAAACTAGATGGACTAGCAGCAGAACCAGGAGTGGGAGCAGATGAAGGACCAGTAGAAACAGCAGGCGTAGAAGAAGTCACACCACGAGGATGGTAAATAAATCTTTCCGGAATTGGTTGACTCTGACGCTTAACCATATTTTCATAAAGTGCCTTGAGCTCATCAAAAGTCAAAGCCCGCACCCGGTCCCACTTCCAAGGAGCATTAAAATGAGCAGCAGACTGATATTTCACATAACGTTGCATCTGCTTACGCTCCTCAGTCCGAGATAAAGGTCTGTTCTTTCTCTTTTCACTAAGTTGTGCAGCAAGGGCCAACTGGTGCTTACGCATCAATACCATAGCCCTCGGAATACAATTGTGCTCATCAACATCGTCACCCAAAAGATCTGTAAACTGAGCATAATCCCGGGTGAGAACAGTCAAAACTTGCATCCATTCACTATCACTCCAATGCATGGCATCGTGCTGAATTTGTTCACGCCTCCGCTTTCGAAGCTCTTCTTCAGCAGCCCTATCAGCTTCATCAATCTCGGCTTGAATCCGACGAGCAGCCTCCTCACCTAGCCTTTCCTCTTCAAGCTGGCGACGGGTACGCTTGCGAGATGGGGATGGAGCATCAGTCATTGGGGTCTTGCCCTTCGAATCATGAGAGGGACCAGCATTGGAACCAGCAGCAGGATCAGAATCACCACCCATAGAAGTGGGAATAGCACCAGGAGAAGGAACACTGGAGGATGTCGGAGGAACCGGCAAATCATCATAAACTTTATCAGCAAAGGCAGCCTTTGCCAATAATGTCAAACCATCCTCAACATTCTCCGTACCCTCCTCATCAGAATCTGAATGGATCACATGCTTCTTGCGACGCCGTTGCTGAGTTTCCAACGCTTTGATGCGATCAGCCACAGGAAGAACAAACTCCCTAGTAAGTTTCCGATGTTGGTTCAAATCAGCTTCCAAAGAAATCATCCGCTCATGGTACCTGCGCATAAGATCAAGCAAAGATATAAGTGTAGTAGGCTCCTCCGCCTGCCCACCAAGAGAACTTGGATCAGGGAAAGCGTCATTGGAGCCCGAAGCAACATATGGGTCAACCTGTGGAGTACTAGCACCAAACGGTTTATCAGTCGAGTGTGGGGCAGGACTAGGAGGTGGAGTCTCCACAAATGGAGACTTTTGTAGGACTGAAGAAGGACCAGCCTTGGAAGGGGATGGTTTTTCAACCACCACCTCCTCAACCAGCTCCTCCTCAACCACATGAGTGGCACCAGCAGTAGGAGCCTCCTCCTCCATGAGGTCATCATCAATCACAACAAACTTAGGAGCCTCCTCCTCCTCACCCATAGGACCCTGAGCCAATCCCATCATGGCCTCAGTCAGGGGCCTCCATTCCCCAGAAAACCCATTGACCATATTGTAATACACTTTTGCTGTAAGCTTAGACGGCACATGCTCAGTCCTATCACGAGGAATGCAAACTAGTATTTGCTGAAGAAACCTAGGGTACATAAGAAACTTCTTTCTCGAACCAGCATTAGACAGATTACTAACCATCCCCTCAAATAGATAATGAGAAAAGTTAAAAACTCTACCCTGGGCTAAGCAAATAAGACCAGTAGCCAAAGGAGTAGGGAAAGCATCCCAACTCCCAGACTTGGAACTCATACAATGGATTAGAAATTGGACCAGAAGCTTCCATTGGGGGGAAAACCTATTTTTCTGGAAGTTAAACTTCCCCACATGTTCGTATCCTAAAGCAGCCATCCCCTCCAATACCTCCAAATTGGGGATGGATTCAACACCACCCTCATCCTGAAGATGAAGGGAAGAGCGAATAGAAGCCTCCGTCACCACATATGCACGTCCATCTATAGTAGCATGGAGTGCACGTGGACGACCAGCCACATTCACAAGTCGAGCAGAGGCCCAAAATTGACGAATAACACTATCATAGATGGTGGGACAAACCGTAAATGCAAACCTTAGGTTGGAAGCTTCAATGAAATCCAGAATGTCAACAAAATGTTCACGATGTGGACCATCACCCAGATAAGCAACTCGGTTGTGAGCAGGTTGGTAAGCAAGAGCAGCCATGGATTATGATGAATTGATGGAAGAAGGATTGTGATTAGGGTGGAGATAGTAGGAGCGGTTTTGTGTGTGTGTTTATTGTAATGAGTGAGTCAAGGGTGTATTTTGACCATAAATAAAGAAAATGGTAACTGTTCATTGACCCCTATTAATGGGGGGTTGACCTTTCAAATTTAACCAAAATTACATAGTAACCACTTGCCCTTTTTAACATAATTACCAACTCCCAATTAACCATGCTTAATTAAAAATGTAAATACCAGGATTGGGAGCGTTGACCAAAAGTCAAAGCACACAATGGTCAGACCAGGAGCAAAACATGATTAACAAAGGACAAAAGGAATGAACAGTATCCCAGACCAGTACCAGAAGCCAATTACCACTTGACAAGGAAGGATTTTGAACCACCAAAAGCCAACCAAGGATAACTAGAAGCTGACAAAAGAGGACCAGAAGCCAGTCATGTAAGGCCATATCCACCAGAAGTGATCAAAATCCTCCATCAGAAGTACCACACACCATCAGAACCAATAAAATATGTTGTTAAAATCTATCAATGCGTTAGTCTGTCCTAATATGTACACAAAGCCTCCCCTTAGGCTTTGCCTCCCCTCAATCCTAGACCTCAAGGATTGACCATCCCAATATGAACCACCAAGTGGTTAAACCGAGGACCATCAAAAGCTTTAGTCAGCAAATCAGCAACATTGTCATCCGTATGAACTTTAAGAACCTGTATCAGCTTCTTCTCATTGGCATCCCGTATAAAATGATGCCGAATTTCAATATGCTTCGTCCGCTGATGAAAAACAGGATTCTTCACAATGCAAATAGTGCTTTGATTGTCAATAAAAATTTTGGTATTCATAAAATTGAAACCATAATCCAACATCTGATTTTGGATCCACAAAACTTGTCCATAACAACTAGCAGCTGCAACGTATTCAGCTTCTGTTGAAGAAGTAGCTACTATTGTCTGTTTCTTGCATGCCATGAAATAAGTCGACGACCCAAAAACTGACAACCACCAGTAGTAGACTTCCTGTCATTATTAGCACCAGCATAGTCACTATCACTATAGGCTTCTAGAACAAAAGGAGATTCTCTAGGATACCATAGACCCAATTTAGGTTGAGCCTTGATGTAAAACCCGCATAAAAATTCCTCTAATATTACGTACATGAAATTACGTATAAATTTAAAACTTACGATTTAATTATATATGATACGTTTCGAGAACGTTTAATATAATTATTACGTATATTATTTTTAGTACGACAAATAGTTACGTATTTTATTATTATTAACGTACGACAAGAATTTACGTATAATAAGAAAAACCACAATAATAATAATTCGCGACATTTAATTCGCGCAACGTGAATAGTAACACGATTATTATTATTACGAGTATAAATTAATCACGACGAGTAATTACGTAAATAATACTTACGTATAATGACAAATTAAGAAATTACGAGTTTTAAATCACGACTACGCGCAACGTTTTACAAGTCGCGAATTAACTAAAATAAAAATGTACAAGGGCTTCGTTTGGGCCGGTTTGGGCTGTTTCGGACAGGAAAAGGAGAAGCCCATTTTGGGCCGAAGCCCAATAGGGAAATTAAACATAACCGACCAAAAAATAAAAGATAAAAGACGGGGGGCTTGTTTATTTGTTAAGTCGAAAAAAAAGGCAAGTAGAAACCCTAAAATAAACAGTCGATTTTTTTTTCTTTCTCTTCTTCTTTTGGCCGTCGCTTCTTCCAAGAAAACAGGAACAACAGTCATGAGTTTTAAATCCAAGGCAAGGGTTGTGTTCGTGTTTATGTTCCTAAACCCTAATCACACATTAGGTATGTATTGATCTTTTATCCTTGTAATTAATTTATGCACAGTAATCTGGATCTTTAAAACATATGTAAACAAGTTAGTAATCAAGATTTGATAAGACAGAGGGGTTTCGGGATCTTTTTATATGTTGTTTGTGGCTGTTTGCAGGCAACCCGAGACTCATGGGAGTCTCGGTGGTGATTTTATTCCACCAGCCACACCTTTCAAAGGTGTCGGTGTGGTTTTTCCATTGGCAGCCGCAACCCCAAACACCCCAGCAGGGGTGGTTTGGTTAGATCAGTGGGAACCTAGGGTTGTTTTGCTCTCGGTGGTAATCTACTAGCAAACAGCGGGTAAATACAATAGTCAGCGGGTAGTTTTAACCAAACAGCAGGAACTTAATTGAACCAGTGCGTAAATTTAATAAGCAGCGGGAAACAAGGCTATAGGCTGGACGTATCTTGGACAGCACTGCTGTTCAAGATATTGGACAGTACTGTTTAAAGATATTGGACAAAACTAGGATATATGTTGGACAGAACAGAAAAACATGATTTATGGGACAGCATGTATGTTTAGGGTATTTTATTCTTTAGTATGTTTGTTTCGTGTGATCGAGACACGGGTGTCTCGGTAGGCTTGGGTACGATTAAATACGTTATCAAACATGATTATTTTAACAATTATTATACGTTATAGTTAAATATTTTTACGCGATCTAAGTTATATATAATTAATAGATTTTGCCTAAGTATTTTATCGTGTAATTAAATTAATAAACGTGACTTATATTAATTATTTAATTATCTAGTTAACGTTAGATTTATTAAATTACCATGTTCTGATATAAATTATGATTTCAAGTAAAACCATGCATTTTATTATTAACGTATAATTATTATTTTAGCATAAAGTATTTATTTAATAAACTTTATTATACGATCATCAATTATATATATTGTGCTGATTAAAACATAAGAACATAAAATATACTAAGCATAATACATGATTTAATATGAAGCCGTAAAATAAGTCAAGAACGTTAAGGCAATACAAGAACAAGTTAAGATTACATCAAGTAATTAAAAGTTATTAAGTATAAGTTAACCAAGCGACTCATATGTCCATCTTTATTATGTAGCATTTATGGAGTGTGATCTTCTTCACGTTTTCATCCTCCACGTTATTCTTCATTTGCGTTACTGGACGTGAGGTACGGATTTCCTGTCCTTTCAGTAAGGACTTCCTTTCATATGCATGTTTAGGATTCCCCGTCTGCAGCCAAATGTTTTTCCCCAGTATATGTTTAAGCTTCTCAGTAATCATGTTAATAACTAAATGAATTGCCAGAGCATTATATACAAGCATGACCAGTTTATGTACTAGTTACGGAGGTACCGTAACCACGGCACTAGAGGCACCGGTGTCGTGACTCACATGCAGGAGAGTGATATCTTGCATCGTCCCACTCATGTTCAGGTTGGCCATTTTTATATGTATGTTTAGTGGGGTGTATGGATGCATCCTAGGCTTATAAGTGTTACAAGTTATCAGGGTGAATGTGGTGTGTGCTCTACATCCTTCACATTGGAGCTGATCCCTCCACCCAGCACAGTATTTAGAGGTCACCCCTCTATAGCATGACGAGGTCACCCCTCCATGTATTCATGCACGTTGATATATTTCATGACCTATATGAGCTCTTTGGCAGTTAAATTACAGTTTCATAATTAAACAGCAGACTTTCAGTATTTACATGAACATGATACTTTAAGAATAAACCAGTTTATTTCAAGTTACAAGTTTACTACATGTCGCCAGGTTTCCCAGTACTTACATTATTCCGCTGCATTTTCATTTTTATGTTTTCATTTCAGCCTTCACTTATGTTATGATATTCCATGTTACTATTTTATATCCGCGCACTGAGCGTCTCGCTCAGCCGTTTTCTCTTTTCATGTCCCCAAACGGCAGGTACACAAGATCAAGAGCATGGAAAGGTTATGCATAGGATGGGAGCTATATTATATGTTTCTGTTTCATTTGCATTACTTTTACTTTATGCTATGTTTATGAGTTTATATTGGGGACCGATGTTTGATTCCGGTTATCCCTTTTGGTCATGTAATGTTTTAGGACATTTACCTTATGCTTTGATATTACGCCATGATTATCCTGTGACATTCCATTTATCCAAATGGGGTGTTACAATTATGGTATCAGAGCGCAAGGTTTCAACCTGTAGGCTCTAAAACTTGACCTGTGACTAGTGGGTAGTCACCAGGAGCTTCCTAAGCCAACGCTTGTTATTCCATGTATCGATATTTTCAGCACCTTGACGTTTTAACCATGATGTTTTCTCAGAATTGTTTTTCTAATATGGATTGAACAACCGTCATCCATACTTAGTTACATGTCATTGTTTTATGAATGATGTTTCTTGAGAACTTTAGCTAATATGGACTGAACCAACGTAGTTCATACTTGGTCATACGTATTCTGTTAGGTTTAGACAGTTAGTTTTCACGCATTCATTTTATTTTCATCCCAGGTATCCATTCATGCATGCATCTCATTGTCGCAGGAATTTTGACTAAATACTGGTTGGTACAGGACTGGCTCTATTTAGTCGCATGTGCTTTTATCGAAACTTTTGTTTGATTAGTGGACCGATCCATAGGCGTCCACACTTGCCTTTTGTTTTGTGAACCGACCTATAGGCGTTCACTCATGTACATATCATCATAGATATTAACCATGCATTTTAAATTGTTCTATGCATTATAAATTCTTTCATGCATTATAAACTATTTCACGCATCTTTCGTGTTTATGTCGTATTATATTGAGTCATACTTAGCATGTGAGTTGCATTGTTGTGCATTATGAAACAACTCCTAGTCGTCCACACAATTAACTTTTAGAATTTAGCTCATTTCAGTCATAACTTTTCATGTTTCCTCATTTAATTCTTATGTCTCCTTATGTCAAGTATGTTTCATACCATCATGGTTAACTTAATTTTCATACTGGTTATGTTTTATGCTCCTTCATGTTAATTTTGTCCCATGCTTCTTTAAGATAATTTCATTTCATGATGATTATGTTCCATGCCTCTTTATGTAAATGATGTTTTCATCACGGCGATCATGCCCTCATGCTAGACATTAATGGATTTCATTTAATCTTACTTTTATGATAGTCATGGTTGGTTTTCATTAATCGTGCTTTCATGCAAATCATCGTTGAATTTTGTTTAACCATCCTTTTGGTGTTTCCTCTATGCAACTAGATTGATGTCTATGCTGGAATTGCTAGGCTATCATGATGCTCATTCCAGCTCGGTTTTTCTAACCGTTTAACCAATTATTTTCCCTTTAAAATCAAGTCAGATGATCGACCCCATACCGATCATTTCATGTACGTTCCATGTGTAATCCATGTACTACGTTCCACGTATACTCCATGTACCGTATTCCATGTGTATTACACGTACCGTCATCCATGGTTATGTCATTTACAATACTCCATGAATATTCGTTACTCGAATCTAAATCATCTCAGGCATGCTCCACTTGTTGATAATTTACAAGATGCTGATGCTACTCATAGCTTTGGAATGTTACTAAATGTTGATGCTGCTGATTATTTGGAGACGCTACGAGATGCTAATGCTATTTACAACCTGTAGATCCTACAAGACGAAGACAAAGCCTTAGATCAAAGAGATCGGACGAGAAGATGCTTCACCACCAGACGATTTTCATCCAAATTCATGTCCTTACCTTTTAGTTATATGTCACACGTCATTCAGTCGTCTTTCAGCAATACGAGTAGGAACCGGTACCAGCCGGCCACTCAGCTAAATAATTACATGAATTACCGTCAGGAGAATGACCATCATGGGACTGGCAGACAAGACAATAGTAACCACTACTGTGACAATAAGTATTCTAGCAATCACAACAGAACACCAGTCACAGACTTAACTAGAATTACAAGGGTCAGCAGTCTAGTAGATCCGCCAACTCTAGCATTGTAACCACCATTTCCATTATGATTTCTTTTCATATGTCAAGGAATCCTTCAAGACACATCCTCTCATGTATATGTACTAAAGACACCATTCAAGACACATGTCACATGAATACTAGCACATGAGTCAAGACACACGACTCATGCATAATTTCTAAACCCAGCCTTAGTGATTCAAGGTACCTTTTAAGGGTATACTTATTTTGTTATGCCATGTATGAATCAAGCCACCAAGATTTCAGCACCATCTCTAACTTATTTTTCATAGTTGGTCATGTAGTGTTCGTTTCGTATGAAACGGACGAAACACATTCAGTGAAATCTGCCACGTCTACTTCGTGTGCGGACCATTGCACGATTTCATATTCGGATATTCATGTCCATCTTAGAAGCCGTTATATCACCCCAAGTATATATAGACTTCCATTTCAGATTTATGACAAGACCTTGAATTATTCGTACCAGATTATATTCAGTAATGTTCAGATTCCTGAATACATTCAGCATTGGTTTCCAACCGGAAAAAAATTGGTGAATTTTTTTTTCCTTATGCCTTACAAGCATGTATTATTGGCTACGAAGAATTTCTAACTATCATTTATGACACGACGTCCGATATTCTTGTTCATTAATTAGTCGATTATTTCAGAATTTTCTCAGATATATTACCAGAAGGAACTACGAGACTCTAAACATTTTTCAAGATCAAGTATTAGGAACTACCCATTTTACCACCATTCATGACAATATTTTTCATTCCAAGTATTATTGGTCCATCCAATCAACTACGAGACTCTAAACATTTTTTAAGATCAAGTTACGATCAGGCTACCAACAGTTGTGAGTGAAAGAGCAGGACACTTCCGTGACTGTTATTCGCACACGTTATGGTCATTTTGAATACATGGTTGTGCCTTTTTGTTCACGAATGCCAGCAGTAATCGAGGATTTGAGAAATCAAATTTTCATGAACTTTGGACAAGTCATTTTTCTATTCATTTCTAATATTATGACCATATTTAAGTTTAGAAGAGTACGAAGACCATCTTCGCTCTATGTTACAAGACTTATAACGGAGGAATTTCACACTGAATTTTTTTTTTATGTACGTAAATTTTACCATGATTACGCCTACGCATAAAGAATAAAATCCTACATCTAACTTATGTGTTCCAGAAATCTTACGCTAAGAGAAGTCTAAATTTTACCTAGACTCATAGCTTCCAATTTCTAAGTATCCTGATCCTACAAAGAGGTATTGTGATCTCAACCAGATTTTGGTGGAGAAACATGAAACAAGATGTGGTTATGTTCATATCCAAATGCCTGACTTTTCAGCGGGTTAAGATAGAACACTAACACGCTTATAGTCACTTCAACCTTTAGAAATATTCGAATCGCCATTCGACAATTTAACCAATCTTACATGTCTTCTTTCATCCGAAAGGAGTGTATATTAGCAGACTATCAGCTATTTTTCCAGCCAATGATCGTACGATTACACGACACTTTTTCAGCTATCAGATCAGATAAAGGTTTATGTTAGCATTCATTATTTGCGTTCACCTCTGTATGATTATTTCAGTTCTCAAGTTATGTTTCACGTGAGCATTCACGAAGTTAACCACGTCTATATTTTCTTTCATTATCATGATTTGATTTTCACTTCCATGTCCATGACATCATTCGCAATCATGATCATATCCTATCTTACAAGTTACGTTTCACTTTCATTCTAGAAAGATTGTAGAAAACTTGGAAGACCAGAGTCAAGTTTGGTATGACTTTCCGTCCTCAAACAGACGTTTCACGTCACATTTCATGTTTCAGCTCGTAGCCTTAATTTTATCTCCTTAGTTATTACACGTCCACTATATGTTTCCATGTCATGTTTATCCTACGTCCTAATATCACATTCACGATATGTTTTGCACGTATTCTCATTCAACATATGTCTCATAATTCAGGTACCATATCTCTAAGTATCATGTTCACAATTATTCACGTATCACGTTCAAAAATTGTTCACGTACTACGTCTCAATATGTCTCACGCATTAATACTTTGTGTGTGCTTATACCAGTAAGTATGATACTTAGTATCATATCGTTTCATGTATCTCTTCATGTTATTACTTATCCTATTTTCCTTTTATAAGTTCAGACATGTTCTCTTTCAGTCACTTCATGTTCCATGTTCCCTTTAGTCACGTCATGTTCCGTGTTCTCTACGGTCACGTCACGTTCATGACCCTTCCAGGATATCGTATCTCTAATTCGAGGACGAATTATTTTTTTTAGAGGGGAAGAGTTGTAAAACCCGCATAAAAATTCCTCTAATATTACGTACATGAAATTACGTATAAATTTAAAACTTACGATTTAATTATATATGATACGTTTCGAGAACGTTTAATATAATTATTACGTATATTATTTTTAGTACGACAAATAGTTACGTATTTTATTATTATTAACGTACGACAAGAATTTACGTATAATAAGAAAAACCACAATAATAATAATTCGCGACATTTAAATCGCGCAACGCGAATAGTAACACGATTATTATTATTACGAGTATAAATTAATCACGACGAGTAATTACGTAAATAATACTTACGTATAATGACAAATTAAGAAATTACGAGTTTTAAATCACGACTACGCGCAACGTTTTACAAGTCGCGAATTAACTAAAATAAAAATGTACAAGGGCTTCGTTTGGGCCGGTTTGGGCTGTTTCGGACAGGAAAAGGAGAAGCCCATTTTGGGCCAAAGCCCAATAGGGAAATTAAACATAACCGACCAAAAAATAAAAGATAAAAGACGGGGGGCTTGTTTATTTGTTAAGTCGAAAAAAAAGGCAAGTAGAAACCCTAAAATAAACAGTCGATTTTTTTTCTTTCTCTTCTTCTTTTGGCCGTCGCTTCTTCCAAGAAAACAGGAACAACAGTCATGAGTTTTAAATCCAAGGCAAGGGGTGTGTTCGTGTTTATGTTCCTAAACCCTAATCACACATTAGGTATGTATTGATCTTTTATCCTTGTAATTAATTTATGCACAGTAATCTGGATCTTTAAAACATATGTAAAGAAGTTAGTAATCAAGATTTGATAAGACAGAGGGGTTTCGGGATCTTTTTATATGTTGTTTGTGGCTGTTTGCAGGCAACCCGAGACTCATGGGAGTCTCGGTGGTGATTTTATTCCACCAGCCACACCTTTCAAAGGTGTCGGTGTGGTTTTTCCATTGGCAGCCGCAACCCCAAACACCCCAGCAGGGGTGGTTTGGTTAGATCAGTGGGAACCTAGGGCTGTTTTGCTCTCGGTGGTAATCTACTAGAAAACAGCGGGTAAATACAATAGTCAGCGGGTAGTTTTAACCAAACAGCAGGAACTTAATTGAACCAGTGCGTAAATTTAATAAGCAGCAGGAAACAAGGCTATAGGCTGGACGTATCTTGGACAGCACTGTTGTTCAAGATATTGGACAGTACTGTTTAAAGATATTGGACAAAACTAGGATATATGTTGGACAGAACAGAAAAACATGATTTATGGGACAGCATGTATGTTTAGGGTATTTTATTATTTAGTATGTTTGTTTCGTGTGATCGAGACACGGGTGTCTCGGTAGGCTTGGGTACGATTAAATACGTTATCAAACATGATTATTTTAACAATTATTATACGTTATAGTTAAATATTTTTACGCGATCTAAGTTATATATAATTAATAGATTTTGCCTAAGTATTTTATCGTGCAATTAAATTAATAAACGTGACTTATATTAATTATTTAATTATCTAGTTAACGTTAGATTTATTAAATTACCATGTTCTGATATAAATTATGATTTCAAGTAAAACCATGCATTTTATTATTAACGTATAATTATTATTTTAGCATAAAGTATTTATTTAATAAACTTTATTATACGATCATCAATTATATATATTGTGCTGATTAAAACATAAGAACATAAAATATACTAAGCATAATACATGATTTAATATGAAGCCGTAAAATAAGTCAAGAACGTTAAGGCAATACAAGAACAAGTTAAGATTACATCAAGTAATTAAAAATTATTAAGTATAAGTTAACCAAGCGACTCATATGTCCATCTTTATTATGTAGCATTTATGGAGTGTGATATTCTTCACGTTTTCATCCTCCACGTTATTCTTCATTTGCGTTACTGGACGTGAGGTACGGATTTCCTGTCCTTTCAGTAAGGACTTCCTTTCATATGCATGTTTAGGATTCCCCGTCTGCAGCCAAATGTTTTTCCCCAGTATATGTTTAAGCTTCTCAGTAATCATGTTAATAACTAAATGAATTGCCAGAGCATTATATACAAGCATGACCAGTTTATGTACTAGTTACGGAGGTACCGTAACCACGGCACTAGAGGCACCAGTGTCGTGACTCACATGCAGGAGAGTGATATCTTGCATCGTCCCACTCATGTTCAGGTTGGCCATTTTTATATGTATGTTTAGTGGGGCGTATGGATGCATCCTAGGCTTATAAGTGTTACAAGTTATCAGGGTGAATGTGGTGTGTGCTCTACATCCTTCACATTGGAGCTGATCCCTCCACCCAGCACAGTATTTAGAGGTCACCCCTCTATAGCATGACGAGGTCACCCCTCCATGTATTCATGCACGTTGATATATTTCATGACCTATATGAGCTCTTTGGCAGTTAAATTATAGTTTCATAATTAAACAGCAGACTTTCAGTATTTACATGAACATGATACTTTAAGAATAAACCAGTTTATTTCAAGTTACAAGTTTACTACATGTCGCCAGGTTTCCCAGTACTTACATTATTCCGCTGCATTTTCATTTTTATGTTTTCATTTCAGCCTTCACTTATGTTATGATATTCCATGTTACTATTTTATATCCGCGCACTGAGCGTCTCGCTCAGCCGTTTTCTCTTTTCATGTCCCCAAACGGCAGGTACACAAGATCAAGAGCATGGAAAGGTTATGCATAGGATGGGAGCTATATTATATGTTTCTGTTTCATTTGAATTACTTTTACTTTATGCTATGTTTATGAGTTTATATTGGGGACCGATGTTTGATTCCGGTTATCCCTTTTGGTCATGTAATGTTTTAGGACATTTACCTTATGCTTTGATATTACGCCATGATTATCCTGTGACATTCCATTTATCCAAATGGGGTGTTACACTTGATATACTTGAAAATCTTCTTCACTGCATTTAAGTTCGAAACCGTTGGAGTCACCTGGTGTCTAGAACAAGCACTTACTGCAAACATGATGTCCGGACGTGATGCAGTCAAATACATGAGGGAGCCAATCATAGACCTGTACATGTGAACATTTACCGGGGGGTCTGGCTCATTTTTAAGTTTGATTTTAGCAACTTCATAAGGAGTTGCTGCTGGTCTAAGAGGATCCATGTCAAACTTCTGAAGAATCTCATGGACATATTTATCTTGACTGATGAAAATCCCATCCGATTGTTGCTTGACCTGAAGACCAAGGAAGAACGACAGTTCTCCCATCGCACTCATCTGAAATTCGCCTTTCATCAAGTGTTCAAACTCATCACACCACTCCTTCCTAGTAGAACCAAAGATAATGTCGTCCACATAAACCTGAACAAGGATAATGTCCTTGGTATTCCTCCGAAGAAATAGTGTTTTGTCAATAGTACCTCTTCTATAGCCATTCTTTAACAAGAAAGTTGAAAGACGCTCATACCAAGCTCTAGGAGCCTGATGTAACCCATAAAGAGCCTTGACCACCTTGTAAACTTTCTTGGGATGAAGTGAATCTACAAAGCCCTTAGGTTGAGTAACATACACTTCCTCGTCAATTTTGCCATAGAGAAATGCACTCTTGACATCCATCTGAAACACCGTAAAGCCCACATAAGAGGCAAAAGCAAAAAACAGACGAATGGCCTCTATCCTTGCAACCGGAGCAAAAACTTTAGTATAGTCAATGCCCTCAATTTGAGTGTGTCCTTGTGCGACAAGCCGAGCTTTATTCCTTACGACAATTCCCCGTGCATCCTTCTTGTTCTTGAGAATCCATTTGGTATTGATAGCTGTCTTTCCATCTGGTAAGTCAACCAGAACCCAAACATTCTGAAACAAGAATTGCTGCATTTCCTCCTGCATAGCCTCCACCCAACTTTGATCCTCAAGAGCATGAGAAACAGACCTAGGTTCCACCTGTGAAAGAAAACAAGCAAACAAACAGTGTTGAAAGTCCGTATGATTATTACGCTTTTGATCTTCAATATAGCTCACAAGAGCATGATGATCAGATGAGGCCTTCTGCTGCATTCTGCGTGTCTTGACAGTAGAACCAGGATCTCCAATGATTTGAGTGGTAGGATGATCTTTGTGTGATTGCAAGACTAGATTGGAAGAAACCTCCACTTCTGGTGCCAAGTTATTGAGATCACCAACAAAGTCAGCATCATATGAAGCATTGTGGAAAATCCCATCTACTGGTTGTTTATGAATATCATCCAGCTTGGTAGAAGACTTCTTTTGATGGTTCCCCAAATCAGAAGGACTGGAGAAACGAGTATTGGAAGCAGACTCACTAGCCGGAGTACCAGTAGGTGATAAGCTAGCACTAGGAGCAGAAGCTGGAGTACCAGGAGCAACTTTGTCAGTAGGCTCAACCAAGGGAAACTCAAAACTACCTTGAGCAGCTGCTTTAGTAGCTTCTTGTTGTTGTTTGAGAAGAGTGTCAAGAGCTACTTGGGAATCCTGTACAAACAATGGAGTTGCATCACTAGGAGGAGTAGGAGAAACTATGGTGGAATAGGATGGAACCACAAAAATGTCATCCTCATCATCTGAATTAGAAAGACTAGAAGGAACACCAGTACTACAAGTTGCAAACACTTGTGGTCCTGTATCATGGTTAGTTTTGAAACGAAAATATCCTAACGAATCACTAAGATAATCAAGATCAAAATACCATTCTGGACCCGTGCCTTGGATGTTTGACTTTTCCTCAAAATACCTGAGATTAATAGTTTCAATGATCCGCTTGGCTTGAAGATTGTAGACACGATAAGCCCGAGAATGAGCTGAATATCCCACAATGTATCCTTCATCTGCCTTGCCATCAAACTTCCCCAAATAGTCACTAGTATTCAGAATGGTGACTGGACACCCAAAAGGCTTCAAATGAGCAATATTTGGAACTTTGCCCGTGAGCAGCTCATAAGGAGTCTTCTTGTGGGGATTGGTAATAGAAACCCTATTCAAAACATAACTTGCAGTATTAACAACTTCTGTCCAGAACATGGTTGGAAGCTTGGAATCGGCAAGCATAGTTCTTGCTGCTTCTATTAGTGTCCTGTTCTTTCTTTCTGCCACACCATTCTGTTGAGGATTCCTTGCAACACTATAATCTCTTTTGATGCCCTTAGCATTGCAAAGTGCGATGAGGTATTTATTTTTAAACTCGGTTCCATTGTCGCAACGAATACCTTTAACTTTCTTAGACAACTGGTTCTCTATCAGGGTAAGAAAATCTCTAAGAATTGAGTAGGTCTCACTCTTGGCAGCCATGAAGAACACCCACGTAAACCTGCTATATCCATCAGTTACCACCAGACAGAATTGCTTGTGGTCAATGCTTCTAATGGAAGTAGGACCAAATAAGTCCATGTGTAGTAGCTGCAATGGTTCAGTAATAAGACTAAGAGCAGTAATGGCCTTGAAGGATGCTTTGTGTTGTTTGCCTTTGCTGCAGGCAATACAATTTATATCATTTCTAAACGTCTTGGGAGGTAAATCAGAGACCAGATTCAGATTTGCAAGTTTGTGAATGGTCTTGAAGTTCACATGCCCCATCCTTCGGTGCCATTTAGTGGCTTTATCTTCTGAGGCTTTAGCAACTAGACATGCTAGTTGACCAGTAGGGTTGACTTCATTCAACTTGATGCTATAGAGATTGTGCCTTCTAGGGATTCTGAGTAACACTTGTGAGTCATCCGAAAGCTGAAAGTCTTTGGAAAGCACAAGTGCATCGGTATCGGTGAAGAGAACAAACTGCTTCTTGTCACAAATCTGAGAGACCGATATCAAGTTGAAGTGTTGAAGTGCTTCCATATAGTAGACCTGCTCAAAATTTAGATTAGGAGTCTTTATCGTTCCTTTGCCAGTGATTCTGCCTTCACCCCCACCAAAATAGACCTTGCCTCCATGAAATGGAACAAAGTTAGAGAGAAGACTTTTATTGCCAGTCATGCTCCTGGAGCAACCACTATCGACAATGCCTAGACTAGGATCCTGGTATGGAGTAACCTACAACAACAAGATAATAAAAAAATGCAAAAGTTAGTGTCTTAAGGGGACCCAAACCTTTTCAGGTTTGAGCCTGCCTTGTGGATCTTTAGAAGAGTGCCAAGAAGATTGATGAGATCCACCGTTGTTCCTTGGTTGCCTATGCATCATTTGGGTATTATTATTTGACCAAGGACAACCTGCTGAGGGCTTAACAGCAGTTCCCAAATTTCCCAAACCAAAATACGTGTGGTCCAAATTATGTGGATAGATTGGATTAAAATTTTGAAAATAATTACTGGTTGTTTGGAATCCAATATTTCTCCAATAATCAGAAGCTAAGGGAGAGGACACTCGAGAAGAAGTAAACGTTGGAGCACTAGGATTGTCTTCTAGAAGCATATGAAGCAGCTTCTGGTGGACCAGGAGCAAGAAAAGCATGATTAACAGAAGCATGTTTGTCATAATAATCACAATCTTTAATTAAATGAAAGGCACTACCACAAACAAAACATGTTTTGAAAGACCTTTTATTAGAATGAGATTGTTTCATACTGCCTACTTTATTACACACAATTCTAGGAGAAACATTCTTCCTAGGACTCAATAAACTAGGACCAGACACACTTGACTTGACAGCAATTCTTTCTTCACACTTCCTAGCACCAGTAGCAGCATGTTCATTCAACTTGGAACTTGTAGGTCTTGACTCTTCACTTGAACCACTAGATGCAGAGTCACCGGCTTTGTCACTGAAAGTACATGAGACAAAGTCATTAGTATTTGTAGAGCTTGTTGGGGACTCAAGCATCTGTGATCAATCCAAGTCATTATGCCATGAAGTGGGCATAAAAGTTCCAGTAAGAGGAGGAGGGACAGCATGCATTTCTGCTGCTGGTTTAAACCTATTGTAACTAGGTTTGCCCTCATCCTCTTTGTCGGCATCAAAGACACTTGAAAAAGATAAATCAAATACATCTTCTGAATCAATATATTTTTCAAATCCTAAGCCTCTTTTAGTTCTGCCAGACATGCTACTATCAATTAATTTTGAAAGATTTTTAGGTGCCTTTTGCCATTTTTCAAATCTTAGCATTGTAGCATCTAATTTAGCTTGCATCTCCTCTTTTTCTTTGATACTAGCATCTCTTTCTGTTTCTGTATATTTAAGCATATTTGTCGTGTTTTCTAAATCAATGCTTAGTATCCTGATTTTATCCTCATACGCACGTTGTGTATCTTGTAACCACCTCTTTTGTTGTTCTAATGTGTTTAATGAAGCCTTATAGGCTTGAACCTCTAAAAAATACTTATCATTTTGATCATTTACTTCATTAAATTGGGACAAAAATTCTGAGTATTTATCATGACACCCAAGAGGACAATGTTGTACCTGAGGTGAGATGCCCATAAGAGCAAACTCGTCTGCTTCTTCTGCATCAGAGAGATTCCTAGCAATCATTGCAAACACGTCAGTTGAGGACTCAGCTGATTCCAGAGTAGAAGCCTGATGATCATTCTAGATGACCATAGAGTCAACAAATACCAATGCCTTCTTATCATCTTTTATCTCCTGAACCTTGAAAGCAGAGTATCTGCTCTTCTCCTGATCATTCTTGCTAGGGCACTCCCTTGCAAAGTGACCTTGTTGTTGGCAGTGATAGCATCGAACCTTGCTTCTGTCGAATCTTGCTGGCTCCCGAGGGTTGTAATTAAATTTCCTTCCTGCTTTCTTCTCAAACTTGTGAACCCTAAGAGTAAGCATGGCCATCTGCCATTTAAGATCACAGGTCAAGTTTATCAACCTGTTTGAAGTCATCAAAAGCAAGTTCTTGTTCAGCATTAACATCAGCCACAAACGAATGAAGAACGGCTTCTACCATACTACCAGACTTGGCAGTAGGATCAGGAGCAGAAGTATGCTGAACAGTATGCTGAGAGGAGATAGTATTGCTTGGGCTATATGACATGGGACTAGATGCCATAGAACTCAAAAAGGTAGAATTAGCAGGAGTGGGAAAAGAGTCACTCGAAAATCCTCTTACATGAGGTTCGAAAGTTCTGAGCCTATGAAACAGATCATCAAAGTTGAGATAGTCAAGCCCACCTTTGGCTTTGAGAGAGATCACCGCCTGATTCCATGAGTAGGGTAAGGCTTTAAGAAACCTTGCATTAATGTCACCATCATCAGGCTTTGACCGAAGTTGATTCAACTGGCTCAATATTTTTTGGAACCTATCACACCCTTGATGTAGCCCTTCAGTTTCTGAGATTTTGAATTCTGTGAATTCATCTCTCAGCATGGACCTTCGCATTTTCTTTGACTCCTCATTCCCACCGAACCTTGCTTTTATGCCATTCCAGATCTCTCTAGCATCATCCAAATGGTAGAAGTCACCCATGTGATCTTCAGGAAGAGATTGAAGCAAAATTGTCTTTGCTTTGACCTCCTTCTGAATAGCTATGATTTCTTCATGAGACTTAGGGTCAAGAAGAGTAATATTACCATTTTTGTCTCTTCCAGTAAGCTTCCTGCTGTTCCCATTCAGAATTATCTTCCAAAGATCTTGATCAGTATTGGTGATCCACCATTCCATCTTCATTGCCCAGTTTTCATATTCACCCTTTTTCAGAAGAGGGAATTTACCATTCGTGTTTGAAACTGTAGCAAGGATCTGCTGAGGTTGCACAATTTTAGGAGTGATGTCTTCTCCTGTTTGAGTAGAAGTTGAGGCAGACATGATAAACAAAATGTCAGTAATAACAAAACTTGATTCTTCTTGTATAGAGACCCTTCCAGGCTCTGATACCACTTGTTGGTCTACTAGATGTAGATCTTGCAGCCTGTCAGAACCGGTGAATGACTTCTGTAATCACAAGTCAAATCACAAAGAGACTCTATACACAATATGAATGTAAAATATAAATGTAATCAAGAAGAACATAATAACTATAAAGACTTGATCCTTTCTAAGGATTTCTAATATTGATAATCACTAGAACTACGTTTTGTGAAGGTGTGTATAACCCTTCTGCCTAAGGTTCCTTTTATACTACAAGGAAACCCTAATACAGCATTAAAGAAAACGTGTAAAACTGATATGCATATCCTTTCCTAACATATCTCATGCATATCCTAACAGAATATTAAGTAAATAATAAAGTTTGACTTCGACTAGGGCCAGGAGCAGGACTTGCTCCTACTACTACTAGGACCAGGAGGAACTACATACCTCCTAGTCTACCTATTACATATAACTATTACAATGGTCCTAACACCTACGTATCCATACACCAAGATACAAACAATATCTTTATCAATATTAAATGAAGTCGATGCGAATTTAGGCAAACCTTGACTTTGAGTGGCGAGATTGTGAGACGCCAAAGCCACTCCAAACTTATGGTTTAACTGGACAGGCCTGTAGTTATAATGAGCATCATTTTCCTTGCCAATTTACCATTCTACTATAGAATAAAGTTAACATCATTCAAAAATTACTTCTAACTAACAAACTTCAAAACAACAAATAAAGAAACTGATCGCACTAAACACGTTTACACTAACAAATACAAAATCTAATCAAATTAAATTTACAATTAATTCACAACAATAACCAAATTAAATCCTCGATTGACAAAATTAGATTAATGGAGAAAGTAGTCACAACATCAGCTCTATCATACTAATCAATCTTAAACATACATCTCAAACATGATAGAGAACTAATTTTTCATAATGGAGCATATTCTTGGAAAGATGTAGTTTCATCTCTAATATGTACATACTATTGTATATAGCAAGATCAGAGGAAAAAATTTGAACGCACCGATTCAGGATCTATTCTGTGAAGCATATGCTTTCTACGTGCCCTGCAGCTTGCCTGATAAGCAATAATCGTATGCCCAAGAGCAAAGACCACATACGACAGAAAGAGTATAGGCAGCCCTCAAACACCATACAATGCTTATTAGCTTATTTTCTTTCTAAAAAACTCTTATGAATTAAGCTATAACCAAGCACCAAAAAAACTCTTAATAGCTACTACAAAAATTAGATAATTTTAGACCTAAAGTTAGAATCATTGGCTGATTACCAAAATTGTATGACTCAAGACAAAGATTTTTATTCCCCCGTTTCAATGCATGCAAAAAAATACCAATTCTGACCGTGACCCCAACAACCCATTTTAATACCTCTAATGAGAACATAAGCAGGTTAGTAAGGCACCTGTTGATACGAACTCGCTTTATACCTTTATTTCTATAGTTGTCTATTGTAAACAACCCTCGTTTCTACCATTAAAAACATAGGCCTGACTTCGTCATCTCGTTTCTACCATTAAAAACATATAGCACTTGGTTGTTTATTTTATCCAAAAAGTGAAAGAAACACTATCGATAAAGCAAGCAGTTCAGTGTGGTGTTGAGCCTATCAGCGTTCTATGTGTGTATTTTACTCCCTACTTTTTTTTAACAAATATACTTTTTATTGATATGTATGTGTCATATACGATTTTTAAAAAATTTATATTGGTGTTTATATGATATATGAAATCAAATATAGTTTGCTTCCATCCAGACACTCGTACAATCCCTAAACCAAGCACTTAATCCCTAAACCAAACACTTAAAGGGGTGTTTGTGATTGCTTATTTTTTCTGATTATGCTTCTACTCGTACAATCCCTAACCTCAGACCATGATTGAATCCGAGCTACAATCTATTTTATATGCTAGTTCTAACATAAGTAATCATTACTTAAAATTTATGCATTTTGTCTAACATCATATACATCAAAATCTTATTTAATGAGTGTTTAAATTAGCTTCTAAACCATCATATAACAACTCATAAACAAATTGTACCTGAAAAACTAAATCTACATCGCCACAATCACCATCCCCATCCCTATCTAGACCCAAAAATATACGTTATAAATCTGTATGGTAACAATGTTGTTAAAAAACTTACCCGATGTTTGATGGTAAACCTACATCTGCCTTCTACACGATCATGAATTTCTGCAAAAAGAAAATTTTATCAATAACAGTATCGAATTCCACTAATTAAACCTTTTTATAGCACCATTAGCTTAAAATTCCACTATCAAATTTATAAAATCAGTTTTCCTCAAATCCTTATTTTTTGGTTTTGCTACGTTAATTAAAAAATTGGGTTTTGCCCTAAAAATTGGTAATACCCGATGTTTGATGGTGAACCTACATCCACCTTCCACACACATTTCATCAAACACGTGACGTGCATAGAAGACTCACATTAATTTGTTACAAATCTTGCTCAAAAGTTCATTCGAGATGAGAGATAAAAATTGTCCATTCATATAGATACTAAACTGATTCGATGTGTAAATTTGCTTATGGTAATATAAAAAAGTATAAGAATTACCTTAGAGATTGTGTTGGTGATGGAGATGCCTAATTATCACCCCCTGGACAAAGAATGACGCCTGTTTGTTCTTATCAAGATGCAGTTGTTGAATTTAATCTGTATGATAAAAAAGACGGAAATCAGATAAGCTCATAAGACCACTTATAAGCCAACACAAATACCCCCTAATAATTGCAGTGTGTTGTACATGACTTACTCTTTTCAAATTGCTTGTCCATGGCAACACAACAACGCATGAACATCTAAGAAGAGGGATTATTTGTTCTTGATCTTCATTCAATTACATTATTTTAATTGAATGAAGATCAAGAAGAGCGATAATCTTCATTCAGTTACATTTTATTCATTGAATGAAGATCAAGAAGAGGGATTGTTTGTGCAACACAATGCTCAGCAATCCATGTTGTTCTGCAAGCAATTAGATCAATGCTGTTGCAATGAATGGACCTAAATCCATTCAATTCTTGGCAGTATTACAAAGAAGGAGATTAAGAATAGAGATTTTTGGATCTAACAGATTGAATAATGGCCATAAAAACAATTCCTAAATTAACAAAAACATTTTGTATTGTTGAAATTCAAATTTTTTTGAATATTTTAAAACAGACGCTCCTGTGTATAGGAAATTTATTTTTGGAAACTAGTTTATGAATTGTGCATTAAAATCTTGTACATTGGAGCTAAATTAGGAAACAAATTAAATTTTTTGTGCTTTGAAATACTTGTAAATTATTTTGGTTTATTATATATAATAAATATAGATATATATATATATATATATATATATATATATATATATATATATATATATATATATATATATATATATATATATATATATATATATATATATATATATATATATATATATATATATATATATATATATATATATATATATATATATATATATATATATATATATATATATATATATATATATATATATATATATATATATATATATATATATATATATATATATATATATATATATATATATATATATATATATATATATATATATATATATATATATATATATATATATATATATATATATATATATATATATATATATATATATATATATATATATATATATATATATATATATATATATATATATATATATATATATATATATATATATATATATATATATATATATATATATATATATATATATATATATATATATATATATATATATATATATATATATATATATATGTATATATATATATAATATATATAGATATATATATGTATATATATATATATATATATATATATATATATATATATATATATATATATATAAATATATATATATATATATATATATATATATATATATATATATATATATATATATATATATATATATATATATATATATATATATATATATATATATATATATATATATATATATACATATATATATATATATATATATATATATATATATATATATATATATATATATATATATATATATATATATATATATATATATATATATATATACTAGCCATTAGACCCGTCCGGTGAACGGGCTAGCTTTAAGTATATATTTTTAATGAAAGTTGAAGTTATGTATGTTTTGTATTAGAAGTTTAGTATATGTAGTGTAACACCCCATTTTGGAAATGGAAATATCACAGTAATTATGGCGTGTCATCAAAGCATACAAGGTAAAATGTCTAAACATTACTTGACCATAAAAAGGAAAATACCGGAATCAAACATCGATAGTCCAAAAGTAAAGCTCATCACACACAAACATAGTATAATAAAAGAAAGGACTAAACAATGTCCAAAGCATAAGTATCATAAGAAAGGAAATGCATAATGTAAAGAAGGCTAGACAGCTTCCAGTCCATATGCACGTACTCTTAGTGTCTACGAGCGTCCCTGAGTACCTGCCATTTTGGGAACATAGAAAAGGAAAACGGCTGAGCAAACTCAGTGAACGAATGTACAATAAAGCATGAATAGGATAAGAATATAACATAATAACAGCGGAAGAAAAACTAAGTCCCGAGTAACCTGGTTAAGTCTTAATAAAACTGGTTTTATAGTTTGAAAGTCTTATGTTTATCTTATAAAAACTGTTTTTCATATTTTACCATTAGCCAATATAGGTCATGAAAAATCCACCGTGCATGAATAATTGGAGGGGTGACCTCATCATGCAAATTAGAGGGGTCGCCTCTAATTTAATATACTGGTTTTTGGGTAGGAGGGATCAGCTCCTTGTGAAGGATGCAAGGCACACACCACATTCACCATGTAATCCTGAATAAAAACATGTAACTAGGATGCACCCATACGCCCCACATGATAAATATAAATAAATGGCCAAAAGCTGAAGGGACGCCACGAGCAATCACTCCGCCGTGGTGAAGTCATAACATCAGTGCCTCTAATGTTATGGCTATGGTACCTCCATAACTAGGTGAAACTGGTCATGCATGTATATGGCTATAGGTAATCTTAATTAAACATAAGCAATCAAACTCATAACTTATACTACGGGAAAACAGTTGGCTGCATACGGGGAATCCTAATAAGGAAAGAATGTCCATACTGAAAGGACGGGAATCCGTACCTTATGTCCAGTGAACGAGAAAGACGAACTGCGAGAATCCTACTTCCGAATCACTAGTTCTACATAAATACGTATATGAATAAGTATCTGCTTACTAAATACATAGCTGGTTTTATGTCATGTCTTAGCTTATTTTATGTGTTCTTACCACGTTTTACTGTTTTAAAGCCTTAAACTGTGTTAAATCTTATATTCTGTTTAATCTGATTAAGTATTTCTGGTAATTCATGTGTTATTATACTTACTGTGTAATACTAAGTAACTTTCCAAAAATAGCAGGTTTCCTAAACTAGAAAGTTTCTAAAAACAGAAAGTTTCCAAAAATAGAAAGTTTCCAAAAATAGAAAGTTTCCAAAAATAGAAAGTTACCAAAAATAGAAAGTTTCCAAAAATAGAAAGTTTCCAAAAATAGATTTACTACTTAAAATAGATAAGTTTCTAAAAATAGAAAGTTTCCATAAATAGATTAGCTGCCTTAATTAAATAAGTTTCCATAAATAGATTAGCTGCCTGAAATAAATAAGTTTCTAAAATAGATGGTTTCCATAAATAGATTAGCTGCCTTATTTAATTAAGTTTCTAAAAATAGAAAGTTTCCATAATTATAAATAAGCTGGTTAAATAAGCTAAGTATATAAGCCTAAGTGTTTTTCATGATTATTTTCTAAGTCATATGGTATATTGTATAGTTTAATAATTATTTCATGTAATTTAATTAAACTATAGGTTATAATATTTAATTAAAGTATAACATGTTTTTAATTAAATAAGTTTAATACTTTGGTTAAAATATGTATTATTATATATTAATAATATAACCTAAGTCATGTTAATTAATTAATTATATCCATGGTTTTAAAATAATTAATTAATTATAAGTCTTAAATATATAAATACTTAGGTTAAAATAATTTCATGATCATTAATAATTGAATAACCTAAGTCATGTTATTAAATTAATCACATCATTTTATTAATTTAATTTTAACATAAATTCATAAACATAAAAAAACTAACATACACCATGAACCGGATCTAGGCTAAAAACATGAACCGGATCTAGGCTAAAAACATGAACCGGACATGAAATCGACACCGTACCCCGAACCAACTCGAGGTACCCCATGTTTCCCTTGCTGCCGTGGGACCCACACGCACCAACCAAGACCATATGGTCTTGGTGGTGGTCGGCTTTGCAAACCGAAACCCATTCGGGTTCGGTTGTAGCCTGCGGGCAAACAAACACCCCCTTTAAAACAACCCTTTGATTTAATTTGACACCAAAACATGTTAGATCTATGCTTAATTATTATGTTTTTATAAAAACATCACATGTTCATATTTAATAAAAGATTAAATCAAAAGAAAAGGTTTAAAAAGGTTTTAGCGAATTCGTGGATCAAGAGAACGAAGAACCAACACGATAAATCACTAGAATTCTGAGATCCAAGATCAAAAACCACCTTGTATAGTGGTTGTAGGGTGGCGGCACAAAGGAGAAGGAGGAAGGAGGAGATTTTAGGTTTTCTTAAAATCTTCTGTAAAGTTAATTTGTGTAGTGTAAAAGTAAATAACCCCCTTTAGTAAATTTGACAAATGGGCTTGGCCCATTTGTCCTTGTTGGCCGCGGGTAGGGACCCCACTTGGGGTACCCGTACCTTTTTCCGTGTCTCGTTATTTAGTTACTCGTTTGTGATTATTTATGTTTGTTTTTTAAATGTTCTCGCTACGTAAATACCGTGATCTAATATATTTAATTACGCTCGTAATAAATATATATACGTAATTAATAATAGTTTGTGTTTTAATTACGTTCATGATTTCATGATCACATGTTCGTGATTAATTATCGTTAAATAATTATTACATGATCGTGCATAGTAAATACTTATCGTGAATAAACACGTACGTAATACGTAAACTCCTAACACGTAATCGTAATCATGCTATATTAGGAAAGTTTTAATCTAGTACGTACGATCCTAAGGGTACTATGCATGGTAAAAGCATGCGGGTTTTACAACTCTTCCCCCCTAAAAAGAATAATTCGTCCCCGTATTATAGATAAAGTAAACTGGAAAAGAAGAACATACCCGAATTCAAAATATGAAATGAGGGTAAGAAGCCCGAATAGACTCCTCCGTTTCCCAAGTGGCTTCCCGCTCGGTATGATCCCTCCATAGAATTTTGATGAATGGAATCGTCTTCTTTCTCATGACTCGTTCTTGTCTGTCAAGAACTCGTTCGGGTTCTTCTATAAAAGTGAGATCTTCACGTATCTGTTCCAGTGGATACTGAACCATGTGAAGGGGATGATACTGGTACCCTCTGAGTAAGGACACATGAAACACATTGTGCACATGCGAAAGCTGCGGAGGTAACGCCAATCGGTAAGATACTTCACCGACTCGTTCAATGATATCAAACGGTCCGATGAAACGAGGACTGGGCTTCCCTTTAATCCCGAAGCGTCTAACACCACGTGCCGGCGATACCTTAAGGAAGACGTGATATCCTACGTTAAAGTGTATATCCCTACGATGCTTATCGGCGTAACTCTTCTGACGTGACCGTGCCTCCTGAATTTTCTGCTTAGCTACTGCGATCTTCTCATTTGTCATCTCTATGATTTCTGGTCCTTCGAGTGTTCGCTCGCCAACCTGATCCCAGCAGATTGGGGCGCGACACTTTCTGCCATACAACATCTCAAATGGAGCACATTTGATGCTTGCGTGCCAGCTGTTGTTGTATGCAAACTCCACCATACAGATGTACTCGTCCCAATCACCCGTCCATTCCAACGCACATGATCTCAACATATCCTCCAATGTCTGAATGGTTCGCTCCGACTGTCCGTCCGTTTGAGGATGAAAAGCCATGCTAAGCTTAAGTTGTGTACCCCAAGCTTTCTGCAGACTTTTCCAAAAGCGCGAAGTGAATCGAGGATCTCTGTCTAAGACGATATGGTGCACCGTGGAGTCTCATGATCTCTCGTCTATACGTATCTGCGAGTTTAATTACCGGATCTTCCTTGCGGATCGGTAAGAAATGAGCTGATTTGGTAAGTCGATCAACGATAACCCAAATTGCATCGTGCTTCCTTTTGGTAGGCGGAAGACCGGTAACAAAATCCATGGTGATTTTGTCCCACTTCCACTCTGGAATATCTAACGGTTGAAGGAGACCGCCAGATCACTGATGCTCGATCTTAACCTGCTGGCAGGTAAGACATTTGGAGACGTAAGTGGCCACATCCTGTTTCATACCACTCCACCAAAAGTACTGCTTGATGTCATGGTACATCTTAGTCGAACCAGGATGTATCGAGAATGGGGAGCTATGAGCTTCAGCTAACAAAGCTTCCAGGAGTTCTTGGTCATCAGGGACACAAAGTCTCGTGCCCTGCCATACGATACCATCTGCATCTACTCTGAATTCTGTCTGCTTCTCCAAATTCTGTACTATCGCCCATATTTCTCTGTCATCCTTCTGAGCTTCCTTGATCTTAGATAGTAACTCGGGTTCTACTCTAAGATTAGCCCAGTAACCGTGCTGTCCACGTACCATGATCTCGATGTCTGGTCGCTCCAAGTCTCTGATGATTTCCTCTTTGATTTTAATGCCGTTGATCATTCCGGACTTCCTGCTAAGAGCATCTGCTACTACATTTGCCTTTCCGGGATGATACTGTAGATTAATGTCATAATCCTTCAACAGCTCTAACCATCTCCTCTGCCTCATGTTCATTTCACGCTGAGTGAAGATATACTTCAAGCTCTTGTGGTCCGTGAAAATGTCACATGATTCTCCATATAAGTAGTGCCTCCATATCTTCAATGCAAACACGACTGCAGCAAGTTCCAGATCGTGCGTGAGGTAATTTTCTTCATAAGGCTTAAGCTGTCGTGAAGCGTACGTGATCACTTTCCCATGTTGCATGAGAACACAGCCAAGTCCCTTTCCTGATGCATCGCTGTAGATTAGAAATCCACCCGTACCAGATGGTAGAGTAAGAATAGGTGCAGATACTAGCTTCTGCTTCAGGTCTTCAAAGCTCTTCTCTCGATCTTTAGTCCAGACGAATTTCTCCCCTTTCCGCATCAGTTTGGTCAATGGTAGTGCTAGGCGGGAAAAGTTCTCCATGAACCTACGGTAATAGCCAGCTAAGCCTAAGAAACTGCGGACTTCCGTCGCTGATGTCGGCCTTGGCCACTTAGTAATGGCCTCAACCTTCGTTGGATCCATAGTGATTCCTTCTGCTGATACAATGTGACCTAAGAATGCCACCTTGTCTAACCAGAACTCACACTTGGAGAATTTAGCATACAGCTGCTTCTGGCGAAGAATCTGTAGTACTGTAGGAAGATGGTCTTCGTGTTCCTCCTTGGACTTTGAGAAAATCAGGATGTCATCAATGAAAACAATGACGAACTTGTCCAGAAATTCATGGAAGATTCTGTTCATCAAATCCATGAACACTGCTGGAGCATTTGTCAGGCCAAATGGCATAACTACAAACTCGTAGTAGCCATAACGGGTACGAAAAGCAGTCTTAGCGATGTCCTGCTCCTTGACCCGTAGCTGATGATAGCCTGACCTAAGATCGATCTTGGAGAAGTGTTTGGCCCCTTGGAGTTGGTCAAACAGATCGTCGATGCGTGGCAGTGGATACCTATTCCGAATGGTAATCTTGTTGAGCTCGCGATAGTCTATGCAAAGACGCATACTGCCGTCCTTCTTCTTAACAAACAAGACCGGTGCGCCCCATGGAGATGCGCTCGGTCAAATGAAACCTCGTTCAAGAAGTTCTTGCAGTTGATCCTTCAGCTCCTTCAGCTCTATGGGAGCCATGCGATAAGGAGCCTTAGAGATTGGTTCAGCTCCTGGAACCAGTTCGATACTAAATTCCACTTCTCGTGCAGGTGGTATGCCCGGAAGTTCTGATAGAAACACATCTTGGAATTCCGACACTATAGGTTGATCCTGAATCGATGGAGATTTAGCATCCATGTCGTGAACCGTAGCTAGATAACCCTCGCAGCCATGTGACAGTAGTGCACGCGCTTGCAGGGTGGATATGACTTGTACAGACCGTCCGGGTATGAACCCATTATGAATGTACTCTGGTGCATTGACATCACCGAAGATAACTCGATATGAATGGCAGTCTATGGAGCATGATACTTGGATAGCCAATCCATGCCCAAAATCATGTCGAAGTCATTCATGTCCAGCGGAAGTGCGTCGACAGGTCGAACCTTATCATCAAATTCTAGAGGAAGACTCTTGTATACATGGGTGATTAATACAGAGTCCCTCAAAGGCGTGGAAATAGTAAGCCTATTTTCTAGTGGCAAGGGAGGCATCCTAATGTTCTTAGCATAAGCAGTAGAAATAACCGAGTGAGTAGCACCCGTATCGAAAAGAACACATGCAGCGCGACCATACATATACAAGATTCCAGTGATGGTACCTGTAGACTTGTTGGCCTGGTCTCGAGATGTCGTGTAGACACGCTCGGCAGTAAGAGGCGGCTTGGTATCAGCATGTCCCGATGTACCCTGCATCTCGCCCTTACGGCAATCCTTCATAATATAGCCAGGAAGACCATACTTGAAGCACGCATCAGTATTACGGTGACATGGTCCTGGGTGCCTACGGTGGCAAGTAGAGCAAAGAGGATGAGTGTATCCTCCAGCAGGTGCTCTGGCTGGCTGAGGACCTGATAAAAACATTTTACATAAGACATGATAGTTGGGTACAAAGGACGAAGCGGATAATCGTAAGATTGAATACCAGTGATAGATGGACGGCTAGGCTGCGAACCTCTCTGGTTCTGGTCCCTACCGTTTCCATGGTTCCTGGTAGAAGTTTGATAAAGTGTCAGAATATGAGTTATAACATAAAACATAAGGAATTTCGTAAGTATTAGGACCTGCTGTTATTGGAGTGCCCGGCGTTGTTACGGTAATTGTCATTACCGCCACGCCTATCCGTAGCAGAACGGTCGTTAGTCTGACCGTTTCCCTTGGGCTGATGAGGCTGTTGTTGAGTAGCCGGCTGAGACCGGTCCCCAGTTTTCTGCCTGCAAGATACAGTTAAAGAGATGAATAATTGACATATGGAAAGTATACGGATTTGTAACCGCTTGAATACGAATGTTTACCTCTTGTCGGGTCTTTCAGCTTCCTCGAACTCATCCCTCTCATGCAGCATCTCCGGTTTTCGTGCTGCATCGGCCACTTGTGCTACAGTGTTGAACATAGCACACACCAGATTGTTTGCGACCGATGTGCGAAGAGCCCATCTGAAGTGATGTGCCGGCTCTTTAGGAGTACCTGCTGCCGCACCAAGGAAACCAGCCAAGCGAAGAAAGCGCTGCATAAACTCGTTGCTATTCTCCCCAGCTCTCTATCGGATCCCATGGTACTCTCTTTTGAGCTTGTCCTGCTCAGCCTTGGGAAAGAACTGCTCCATCACCCTGTCCTTGAACTGAGCCCAAGTCAAACCAGCAACCCACTCATCACCACCTTCAGATTGCATCAATGCTAACCACCAGTTGAGTATATCGCCTTCGAACCAATAGCATGCCAACCTCGCCTTGTATGCGGGGTCACAGCCCATAGCGTTGAAAATCTTCTCGATGTGAGCCAACCAGCTTTCAGCATCCATGAGGCTATCTGTCTTCTCAAAAGCTCGAGGGCGGAGCTTGTTGAATCTCTCCAGCCATACTGCTAATGTCACTGGAGGAGGAGGAGGAGGTGGCTGATTGTGCTGCTGATTGTTGGCAGCTTGAACTTCAGCCCTGATGTCATTCCTCAGTTGAGGAAGCAAGACTTGCATGGCAGCCTGAATTGCAGCATTGAGCTGCTCTTGTTCGCGTGTGAGAACCATCTGACAGTATAACATAAAACATATGATTAAACAGATCAAAACATAAAATATAAATATATACATGAAAAAAAATTATACTAAAATTTCACGAGAAAAATTTTATGCAAGAAAATTTGTGTATGAATGCATGATGCAGTTTTATGAAAACTTTTGTATGCTCGAGAGTGAACGCCTCTGGTCAGTTCACCCAAAACAAAGACATAACGACGGGACGCCTATGGGTCGGTCCCAAATTTAAAAGTTTCGATAAAACACATGCGACTAAATAGGGCCAGTCCTGTACCAACCATTACTTAGTCAAAAACCCTGCAACAATGACATGTATATGTATGCTTAAAAATGATGAATGCATGAAAACAACTGTCAGTTCTAGGAAGACCGTAGTGACTACCCACTAATCACAGGTCATATTTGAGAGCCTACAGGTCGAAGCCTTGGCTCTGATACCATAATTGTAACACCCCATTTTGGAAATGGAAATATCACAGTAATTATGGCGTGTCATCAAAGCATACAAGGTAAAATGTCTAAACATTACTTGACCATAAAAAGGAAAATACCGGAATCAAACATCGGTAGTCCAAAAGTAAAGCTCATCATACACAAACATAGTATAATAAAGGAAAGGACTAAACAATGTCCAAAGCATAAGTATCATAAGAAAGGAAATGCATAATGTAAAGAAGGCTAGACAGCTTCCAGTCCATATGCACGTACTCTTAGTGTCTACGAGCGTCCCTGAGTACCTGCCATTTTGGGAACATAGAAAAGGAAAACGGCTGAGCAAATACGCTCAGTGCACGGATGTACAATAAAGCATGAATAGGATAAGCATATAACATAATAACAGCGGAAGAAAAACTAAGTCCCGAGTAACCTGGTTAAGTCTTAATAAAACTGGTTTTATAGTTTGAAAGTCTTATGTTTATCTTATAAAAACTGTTTGTCATATTTTACCATTAGCCAATATAGGTCATGAAAAATCCACCTTGCATGAATAATTGGAGGGGTGACCTCATCATGCAAATTAGAAGGGCTGCCTCTAATTTAATATACTGGTTTTTGGGTAGGAGGGATCAGCTCCTTGTGAAGGATGCAAGGCACACACCACATTCACCATGTAATCCTGAATAAAAACATGTAACTAGGATGCACCCATACGCCCCACATGATAAATATAAATAAATGGCCAAAAGCTGAAGGGACGCCACGAGCAATCACTCCACCATGGTGAAGTCATAACATCAGTGCCGCTAATTTTATGGTTATGGTACCTCCATAACTAGGTGAAACTGGTCATGCATGTATATGGCTATAGGTAATCTTAATTAAACATAAGCAATCAAAATCATAACTTATACTACAGGAAAACAGTTGGCTGCATACGGGGAATCCTAATAAGGAAAGAATGTCCATACTGAAAGGACGGGAATCCGTACCTTATGTCCAGTGAACGAGAAAGACGAACTGCGAGAATCCTACTTCCGAATCACTAGTGCTACATAAAAACGTACATGAATAAGTATCTGCTTACTAAATACATAGCTGGTTTTATGTTATGTCTTAGCTTATTTTATGTGTTCTTACCATGTTTTACTGTTTTAAAGCCTTAAACTATGTTAAATCTTATATTCTGTTTAATTTGATTAAGTATTTCTGGTAATTCATGTGTTATTATACTTACTGTGTAATACTAAGTAACTTTCCAAAAATAGTAGGTTTCCTAAAATAGAAAGTTTCCAAAAACAGAAAGTTTCCAAAAATAGAAAGTTTCCAAAAATAGAAAGTTTCCAAAAATAGAAAGTTACCAAAAATAGAAAGTTTCCAAAAATAGAAAGTTTCCAAAAATAGATTTACTGCTTAAAATAGATAAGTTTCTAAAAATAGAAAGTTTCCATAAATAGATTAGCTGCCTTAATTAAATAAGTTTCCATAAATAGATTAGCTGCCTGAAATAAATAAGTTTCTAAAATAGCTGGTTTCCATAAATAGATTAGCTGCCTTATTTAATTAAGTTTCTAAAAATAGAAAGTTTCCATAATTAGAAATAAGCTGGTTAAATAAGCTAAGTATATAAGCTTAAGTGTTTTTCATGATTATTTTCTAAGTCATATGGTATATTGTATAGTTTAATAATTATTTCATGTAATTTAATTAAACTATAGGTTATAATATTTAATTAAAGTATAACATGTTTTTAATTAAATAAGTTAAATACTTAGGTTAAAATATGTATTATTATATATTAATAATATAACCTAAGTCATGTTAATTAATTAATTATATCCATGGTTTTAAAATAATTAATTAATTATAAGTCTTAAATATATAAATACTTAGGTTAAAATAATTTCATGATCATTAATAATTAAATAACCTAAGTCATGTTATTAAATTAATCACATCATTTTATTAATTTAATTTTAACATAAGTTCATAAACATAAAAAAACTAACATACACCATGAACCGGATCTAGGCTAAAAACATGAACCGGACATGAAATCGACACCGTACCCCGAACCAACTCGGGGTACCCCGTGTTTCCCTTGCTGCCGTGGGACCCACACGTACCAACCAAGACCATATGGTCTTGGTGGTGGTCGGCTTGGCAAACCGAAACCCATTCGGGTTCTGTTGCAGCCTGCGGCCAAACAAACACCCCCTTTAAAATAACCCTTTGATTTAATTTGACACCAAAACATGTTAGATCTATGCTTAATTATTATGTTTTTATAAAAACATCACATGTTCATAATTAATAAAAGATTAAATCAAAAGAAAAGGTTTAAAAAGGTTTTACCGAATTCGTGGATCAAGAGAACGAAGAACCAACACGATAAATCACTAGAATTCTGAGATCCAAGATCAAAAACCACCTTGTATGGTGGTTGTAGGGTGGCGGCACAAAGGAGAAGGAGGAAGGAGGAGGTTTTAGGTTTTCTTAAAATCTTCTATAAAGTTAATTTGTGTAGTGTAAAAGTAAATAACCCCCTTTAGTAAATTTGACAAATGGGCTTGGCCCATTTGTCCTTGTTGGCCGCGGGTAGGGACCCCACTTGGGGTACCCGTACCTTTTTTCGTGTATCGTTATTTAGTTACTCGTTTGTGATTAT
>JANFOE010002985.1:0-61878 GCA_025667525.1 Glebionis coronaria
TCCTTTCTTTCTTGTTCCACAATTTGTGCAGCCAACTTTCTATCAAACTCAATTTGAGTTGCATTCTTTGGAACAACCTCTTCTACCATAATACCCTTACCCTTATCTAATGGATCAATTGTTGGTAAGGTAGATGGTGATACCTGTGAAGAAACCTCCTTAATGATGAATGATGACTGGGATACATCACCCTCATTTGCAGGTCTGTCAACGCTCACTTTTGCTCTGTCAGCGCCCAAAATACTCATGTCAGCGTCCAAATTCTCCTTGTCAACGCTCAAATTTCCTGCCTCAGCGCCTTTTGCAATTTCTTCCAACATGGCTGTAAATGATAAATTCAAGTTTGTAGGAGAGACTAGAGACGTATCAAAACCTGTCTGTTTCTTCAAACTTGTTAGGGCCTCAACAACATCCAAAGATTGACCATCATGGCTGCCCTTATCACTCACATTTATTTGATCATCCTCCCCTTTGGAAGATTCCTCCATCCCTCTCCTTGCACTAGCAGTCTCCAAAATAACAATCCTCTCCCTCAATTTCTTGAGTTCAAGGCCTTGTGTGCTGACAACTTGTACCAAGTCTGCATTTTGCTTTTGCAAGCTCATGCAGACAGCCGTCAATTCCATTAGGGTCATTGGTTGCAATCTGCCCTCTTCTAAAATGGGTATTTGACCTCCTAAGTTAGATTCATTGGGCATGGATGAGGTCTTAATAATGGTAGGACTGTCTTGGCCAGCTTCTAAGCCAGAACCAATAGTCCCAGCCTCATCCATAACACCAACCACACTTGTGGTGGTGGTTCTCTCTGCTACATGGCTAGGACCACAAGAGGAGAACACTCCAGTAGTCCTTTGGCGTTTTTGTAACCTATAGTGTGTTGGTGGAGATGATGATGTGGATTGGGTGGATGTGGGTTGGTTAAGGGGTGTTTGGGTCTGTGAAGGTTGTGTTTCAACGTTTGAAATAGGCACATCAACGCCAACATTTAACATGTCAGCGTCGAAGGGTTCTTGGTCAATTTGCATATGTTGGGGTGAAGGTAATGGTTCAAGTATTGGGTCAATTTGAGGTTGGGGGTCTGGTTGGGGTTGAGCTGCTTCAATAACAGCAAGCATAGCTTGGTTAAGGGTAGGTCACGATGTGGGGGTGAGTTCATCTTCATAAAAATTGCTTTCTTTTGCACAGGGATCTCATAAAAATCATTATGATCCCTTGTGTAGTATCCTTGAACATCAAAAATCATTTGTAAAAATCTGGGATAAGCTAAAGTCATTTTGTTCCCTTTATTTTACACATGCCCTCAAAAATCATTTTAGAATAATTAAATTTTTGCCCAGTAGCAATGCACACAATAGCACTTGCAATAGATCTATTGATCTCATTGTGTGCAGTACATTTGGGACTCAAACATTGTAGGAGGACATGTATGAGGTACTTCCAGGCTGGGGGAAACTCCTGTTTATGATATTTATCTAAAGTTCCTTCATCAGGAAAAGGATAACTCAAAGCCCTTAGTCCTTGTTCTATTTCACTAATGGCAAGGGTGGTTATACCATCAGCATCATCAATATGCAAGGCTTGGCGTACCAAAGCCTCAGTAACCACCCAAGTTCTCCCATGAATAATAGAAGATAATGTAGTCACTCTATTAACTGTTGAGGAACTGACAGTGTTCCAAAACTGTTTAATATGTGTGACAGGAATGAGTGGTGCATGAGAAAGAGCATACCTAATGGGGATGCGTTCAAATACGCCACCATTTGTGTGTATTGGGGAAACAGAGTATCATCAGCTTCAAGATACGCGATCATGTTGTGTTGACTTCTGAACCCCAACTCTAATTCTGATGGTTTAAACTTTGGTGCCATTGTTGAAAGCTGTGAAAATGATTGATGAAGATGAAGTTGATAAGAGAAAATTATGTTAGACAAGAATAATAGGTATCCTGTTTAAAAATAGGAGCCAAATATATAGGAGAAGAAAATGCATGTGATTGGCCCAAAAATAGGCAGGTATTTTCAAAATGTAATCATGAAAATATTGAAAAATAATAAGTTTATCTCATGCATTAAATGAAAGTTATCAACTCTCAAAATTACGGCCTAAAAATATGTCAAAAAGTAACAACTGGGTAGGACCCATTGAGTGTCAACGGTCAAAAATAACCTATCAACGCCCAACGGCTATTTTCTTGTCAACGTTTGCCATAGCCATGTCAGCGTCTAAATTGGTCACAACAACGCTTGGAAAAATACTTGTCAGCGTCCAAAAATAAAAATGTTTAAAAATGAAAAATGACCTTAACAAAGTAATTTATCCTAGAGAAGATAACCAAAAAGCTGATAATTATTATAGGGCGGCAAGCACTGTCCAGTTATGCACACTTGCTTATGCAAAATAGACATAACAGTCCTCTAGTGTCCCTTGCTAACCAAAATTCTTAACAACCAAGTTACCTTATAAAATTCCTTGTTACTCCCAGGTAAATCCCATAACAAAATTATTCCCAAGTCTCCCAACAGACTACAACCAATTCTAGGCCAAAAATGTCTTGGCAGCATGCATAGTATATCAACTTTGCATGCTACAGTGCCTCATGATTTAGTAAAACTAACTCATACTCACCTGTGGACACAATCTAGAATTGTGATAAGAGTATCATATGGATACCCAAACATCCTAAAGGTTCCTAAAACTTCCCCTTAAACTATGACACATAAGTTGCTAAAAATATGCATGAACATAAAAAAATTTATGTCATGATAGGAATTAAAAATTCCAACCATTATCCATAAATAAAAACTTGTCCAAATGCTTCTCCTTTGATCCATAAGCAACTCTGTATCCAATGGTATACTGCTAACAACACCTGCACATTTAGATTGAAAACCACAAAACTAACATTGTTGCTGACAACGCCCCGATAACACATGACAGCGTTGAGAGAAGCTTTGTCAGCGTTAGACAAATATAATGCTGAAAACGTCACAAAAACACTTATCAGCGTTCAAGCAACCTTTGTCAGTGTTAGAAAAATATAGTAGAAAATCTAAATTATCAAAAAGACCAATAACAATGCATTATCCTGTACATACTTTTACAAAAAGACTCCAAAACACATATTATGTGAGATTGATCATTCCAATACTTGTTACCAAGTATTGAAACCTCCCAGCATCAAAAGGTTTAGTTAGTAAATCTGACACATTCTCCTCAGTGTCAACCCTATCTGGTTGTATTAAACCTTTTTCAAAACAATCTCTTATAAAATGGTGTCTAATTTCTATGTGTTTAGTTTTAGAATGATGTACAGGATTCTTAATAATGCATAAAGTGCTGTTATTGTCAACAAATATCTTGGTATGCATGAAATTATACCCATAGTCCAACAGCTGGTTCTGAATCCACAAGACTTGTCCACAACAAGCAGCTGCTGCAACATACTTAGCTTCAGTTGTAGAATTAGCCACCACTGTTTGTTTCTTGCATTGCCAAGATATCAACCTGCTCCCAAGAAACTGATATCCACCAGTTGTGGATTTCCTATCAAATTTATCACCTACATAGTCACTATCTGAATATGCAATCAGCTCCAATGGTGAATCCTTTGGGTACCACAAACCAAGACTAGGATAGCATCTCAGGTACCGAAAGATCCTCTTCACAGCATAAAGGTGACATTCTTTGGGAGTCACTTGATGGCGTGCACAAGCACACACAGCAAACATGATGTCAGGTCTGGAGGCTGTAAGATACATCAAGGATCCAATCATGGATCTATAGTGCCTGACATCAACATCCTTCCCATCTCCAATCTTTCCCCAAGGGTGTTCTCTATCCATAGGAGTAGTAGCCCTCTTCTTATATGGAGAAAAGCCAAACTTCTTCAAGATCTCTGCCACATACTTATCCTGGGAGATGAAGATACCATCTTCTTTCTGCTGAACTTGTAAACCAAGAAAAAAGTTCATCTCCCCCATAGCACTCATCTTGAATTTGTCTGTCATCAGCTTGGAGAAATCCTCACTCGTCTTTGGATCAGTAGACCCAAAAATGATGTCATCAACATAGACCTGGACAAGCAACACATCCTTACCTTTCTTCTTTGTAAATAGTGTCTGATCTATGGTGCCCCTTTTGAATCCATTGTCCACTAAGTAAGTAGACAAAGTACCATACCATGCTCTTGGGGCTTGATGAAGTCCATACATAGCCTTTTTGACTCTATACACCTTGTCTGGATTCTCTGGATCCTCAAAACCAGGAGGTTGCATCACATATACCTCCTCAACAATTGTACCATAGAGGAAGGCACTCTTGACATCCATTTGATAGACAGTGAAGCCCATGCAGGGTGCATAGGCTAAAAAGATCCTTATAGCTTCAATCCTTGCAACTAGTGCAAAGACCTCCTCATAGTCTATCCCCTCCTCTTGTGTATAACCCTGAGCCACTAACCTTGCCTTGTTTCTGACCACAATTCCTCTTTTATCTCTCTTATTTCTTAGAACCCATCTTGTCCCTATAGGTCTGACATATCTGGGACAATCAACCAGCTCCCAAACATCCTGAATTGCAAATTGGTGAAGCTCATCCTGCATTGCTTCCACCCAACTTGGTTCTTTGAGAGCATCAAATATCTTCTTGGGTTCCTGTTGTGACAGAAAATAGGCAAACAAACATGCTTGCACAAGAGGGGTATCAACCTTCTTGTGTATATTGGCAATAAACCCACCAAGACCTTGATGAGATCTTCTAGTCTGAAGTGGAGTCATAATATCACCAATGATTTTAGAAGTGGGGTGATTCTTCATAGTAGAAGTGAGAACTCCTCCTTCAAAAAGTCTGGTGTCCTCAACCTCATTCTCCATGTTACCAATATCTTCTTCATCAGACTCTCTTACATCGACATAGGGATGAACTTCTTCATATAAATTGGAAGGTTCACCTTGTTCAAAAGTGGAAGAGAAAAGATGTGCAAAAGTGTTGTCAACGCCTGAATCTTGGTTGTCAGCGCTTGGGCTAACAACGTTTGAACTGTTGTTGTCAACGTCTGAGCCATCAACGTCTGAATTGGTCTTGTCAGTGCTAGATTTGCCTTTGTCAGCGCCTGAAGGACCATGCATGTTTGTATCTGGTGGTACTTGGGGACCACCATTATCTTTACCTGCAGCAGCAGCAACAGCAAAAGCATCTGTCCAAATGGGGATTGTAACATATTCTTGGATAGGAGATGACTTCTCTGCTTGTGATCCAACCTTTTCATGAACCTGTGTACCTGAAATATCAACAACTTGTTCTTCCACAACATTTGAAGTTACCTTCACAATGTCTGGATTAGTGACAGGCATATAATTTAAGTTCTAGATAAAGGTTCCAAGTCAAACAACCAATTAGGACCACTTTCAGGATCACTAGGTTTATTCTCTAAAAACCTAACATGTACTCTTTCAAGAATACGTTTTTCTTCCTTAAGATAAACCCTGTATCCTTTGCTCTGCACTGAATACCCCATAAAGTAGCCTTCATCACCTTTTGCACTAAATTTACCTAAGGCATCACTAGTATCTAAAACTACAACATGACACCCAAAAGGTCTGAGAAAACCAATATTAGGTTTTCTACCCCAAAGTAACTCATAAGGTGTTTTGTTCTGAATTTTGTTGACCAATGCTCTATTTTGAACATAGCAAGCTGTATTAACAGCCTCAGCCCAAAAGGCTATAGGAAAATGAGCATCAGCCAACATGGTTCTGGCTGCTTCAATTAGGGTTCTATTTTCCTCTCAGCAACTCCATTTTGCTGTGGGGTTCTGGCAACACTGAATTGCCTAGTAATTCCTTTCCTGACACAAAAATCATCTAACTTTTTATTTCTAAATTCACCACCATTATCACTCCTAAGCATTTTAACTTCATTGCCTGATTTCTTCTCAATCTGAGTGATAAAATCAATTAAAGTATCAGTTGTATCACTCTTCATAGCTAGAAAGAAGGTCCAAGTAAACCTAGAAAAGTCATCTGTGATGACAAAGCAGTAGGACTTTCCATTCAAACTCTCTATATTGGTTGGACCAAAGAGGTCCATATGAAGCAAATGAAGAGGTCTAGAACTAGAATGCACCTGTTTGGACTTGAATGAGACCGTGTGCTGCTTGCCTTTAAGACATGCAACACAAGAGTGGTCATTGTAGAAGGCCTTCTCAGGCAAACCATCAACCAAGCCAAGTCTCACAAGCCTGTTTATATTCTTAAAATTTATGTGCCCTAGTCTCCTGTGCCACAAATTACTTTCATCTACTGAAGCTTTAGCATAAAAACAAGACATATTGTTATTCATTCTAATCCCATTCAGATTCACATTGTATATGTCCTTATGCCTAAGTGTTCTATATTCAATATATTTCTCATCAGGGATCTTATAATCCTTGCTTAACACCAAACATTCAGTATCAGTAAACAGAACTTTATTTTGTTATCACAAACTTGTGATACACTAAAAAGATTGTAATCAAGTTCTTTTACCAGAAATACGTTCTCAAAATGCAAGTTCTTGGTGAGAAGGGTTCCTTTGCCTGTGATAGTACCATATCCGCCTCCAAAGTAAACCTTATCACCATCCTTAATGGGAGTGAAGTTTGTGAGATAATCTTCCTTCCCTGTCATGTGCCTTGAGCATCCACTATCCCAATATCCATAATCCTTGACCTATTTTTGAATGCCCTGCACATAAAGAAAACAAATTAGTTTTCTTTGGGAACCCAAGCCTTAGAAGACTTGGATTCATCTGGTTGTTCAATAAGAACAGACTTAGTTCTCACAACAACCCCATTTTCATCCTTTTTAGGATGAAATACCCAATTAACCCCAATAGATTTTGTAATGACCTTTGAAATGTAATTAAATCTGTTGCAGGTCATTGAAATCCCATTATCATTAGGGTTTTGATCTTTCTTTGGTCTCCATGTTAAGCTTGAAGAAGCTTTAGACCCCTTACCCTGTGGTTGCAAATATTTAGGTCTGGTCACGTTTCTGTCAGCGTTGGAATTGGTCATGTCAACGCTGAAATTTCCCTTGTCAGCGTTGAACCTAGGGTTTGCTACAGAAACCCATTGCCTATTAGACCAAGTATTTGTCTTTTGAAATGGTCTTTGTCCATGAGTGTTAGACCCTCTAGTGAAGAATGGGGCAGGTCTAATCACTTGTGGACTTTGCTGCACACAAGGTTTGGGTCTGACAACGTTTGACTTTCTAACAACGTTGACTTTGTTCCTGTCAGCGCTGAATTTGTTCCTGTCAGCGCTGACTTTAGGAGCGTTGACACACTTATATGCTAAATGTGAAAAGCTACCACAAGTGTAACATGCTTTTCTAGACACAACCCTAGGTCTAGAAGAGAAGAAGCCTGTTCCATTATTGCTGACTTGGCTATTAGGTGACCTAGTATTCCTATACATCTCTGCATACTTAATGCTAGGTTTTCTAACAGTGTTTGAGCCTAGGTCAACAGCTTTACCAGTGATTGGGTTTGTAACCTTAATGGGAGTTGACTCATTAGGACTTTCACATAGCAAGCCACCCTTAACAAATAATGTAGGGTTAGCTTTCTTCCATTCATTCAGGTCAGTCAACTTTTGTTGATACTCTTCAACTGGAGTGACAACTCTTGGTGGAGGAATGAATTCCTCCTCTTGGAGTTCTGGCAAACCAGTCCAAGATAGGTCCTTTTGTTGGACACCATAGAAGTCACCAGCTGGTGGTGGAACCACAGAGTAATCATTCATCCTAATCCGAGTCATGTCCTTAGGATCCCTTTGTTTATTCACACATTCTCCTAGGGTTTGAGTGGCTCTATCAAATCTTTGAATTTTAAGGCCAACATTATCTTTATTCTTAATGGCCTCATCTAATTTAGCCTGTAACTCACCATTAACCCTTTCCATGATGTTTCTAATATCCATACTAGCATTTAACTCATGTTTTAAGATATTTATTTTATCTTTTAAGTTAAATTCCATTTTCTTATATTCAGAAACTGTCTTCTCAGTTTGAGTGAGAGCTAGTTGGTAATTTGACAGTTTGCATCTTTCAGTACTCACATCACTTAATAATCTTAACACCTCTTTGTTAAGTTTCTCAGTGTTTAACCTACAACCTTTACTACAAAAAGCATCATCGTATACCTCATTATCAGATGAAGAGGAAGAGTGTGCCATGAGAGCATATTCAACATGTTCTTCTTCTTCAATTTCAACAACCAAAGCTTTGTCCTCTTCCATATCCTTAGCCAGATAGCTCCAATCCCATCCCATACCATCAATTCCTTGAACTGCAACCATGACTTTAGGATCCTGAGCTTTAACAACTTGACTTGAGGGTTTACCAGCATCAGATCTTCTAGGAGATCTGCATTCCCTCATGAAGTGTCCCATACGATGACAATTGTAGCACTCAACTTTGGATTTATCAAATCCAGATGTGTCTTTTGCATTGAAGGTCATCTTCTTCTTAAACCTTCTGTTCCACCTGTTTGCTCTTATACTAGCAAGAGCCATGTTCCACTTAATGTCCATCTCTTCCAAGTGCTCATCACTTATCTGCTCAAGGTCCTCATATGTAATCACTGAACCATTGGGCAAAGAAGCAATATAAGCACATACAGTATCCAAATCCAAACCAGCAGGTTTAACTCTTGGTGAGTCACTTTTGAAAGTGTCAGCGTCTGAAAAGGAGACGTTGACAGGACATGTTCCAGCGTTGACACATGATGATCCAGTAACTGGATGCATGTAGGAGTCCTTCTGATTGAATTGACCTTCACTATGAGAGAAGAAGGTCATGTTACTGTTGGTAGACTGCTTCCATGCTCTAAAAGAGTTTCATCTTCTAACAGCCTTAGTTTGTTGTAGATGTCATCAAACGTGGAACTTTTGTAAGTATTATTGGCAAGAATAGATCTTGCCTCAATCTTCCACGCCTCACCAAGACTTTTAAGAAAGGTAGCATTAATGTCAACATCACCAAGTTGTGTCCTCATTAAGGACAATTTGCTTGTAATGTCAAGCAATCTGCTTCTCACACTACTCAGCTTCTCATTGGGTTGAGCTTTGAAAACAGCATAATCATGCATGAGTTGTTTCTTCTTTTCTTCCCTAGTATCTTCATTGCCACCATATGCAACTTCAAGAGCTGCCCAAAGGTCTTTAGCAGAATCATAACTTCTGTATTTATGTTGGTTCTCTTGTCCCAAAGAGACTTTCAGAATATTTAGGGTTTTCATGTCAACCCTTTTCTTTGCTATGTCTTCAGCAGACACAGCTCTACCATCTTCAGGCTTTTCTTTCTTATCTTCTTCAGAACATCCAGCAACAACTGCTCTTCCAGCAATAGCATCAGCAATCTTTTGGGCTTTATTGAATGTGTTTCCATATTTAATAATCTCTCAGAGTGTGTAGTCATAGATCCCAAGATATTGCTCAAAGTTGAATTTCCACAATTCAAAGTTGGTTGCATCAAGCATGGGAATCTTGATGTTTGGTAAAGGTGAGGAGGAGGAGGTTATTTCTGAATTTGACATGATGTTGTTAGGGTTTTGAGAAAATTAGGGTTTTGGTGATTCTTAGGGTTCTTGTGTTCTTTAAGATCAAAAGTTCCTCAACAAGCTCTGATACCACTTGTTGATCCCCAAACTTAGATCGATTTAGCTTTATGTATACGAGATTAGATCAAGTAATACACTTAGAGAAACCTTTGTATATGTTTATGATAATCTAAGTGTTATGTGGAATTAACACTTAAACAATAACACACAAGATATAAACAAACTTTCACTTTGATTAATGATATCAAACTTGCTTACAATGAAAGTAGTTTACGAATGAAAACTTATATTAAACATTAACCTAAAAGTCTTCTTTTAAAGACATAAGAAGCCTTGTACAATAATCTACGTATCAGCTATTCTAGGTAAAGATAAATATAGAAAATACATTGTTGTTCCTATCTTTATAGAAGTAATCTAGAATACGATAAACGCGTAGAGTATATCTTCCCATCAGTGCTTGTCTTCAATGTATCAACGCTTGACTTTATCTTGTCAACGCTTGAGCTCTCAGCGTTTTTTTTGCTCCTGTCAACGCTTGTTTTACTCTTGTCAGCGCTCAAGTAGATTGGCTATAATTTATTCCCAACAACATCCACAACAACCACCAGATTCACCCCGACCACCACCTCCGACCACCACTGACCACCACACCCGACCATCACCTCCGACCACCGCACCACCACCACTGTATTTTCTTTGCCAGAAATCAATGCACTACCACCTCCACCAACACCATCAAATAATATCCCTTGAGCAACTTATCTTTCCGACAGAGATATATTCAAATATTATGACATGTGCTGCTATGTTATTCACCTACGTATATATCTAGCTAATGCATCTAATCTAGACATTATTATTTTATTATAATTTACCTAGTGGACTCGTACATCAGGTTGAGTTGTTTTATTTTGACATAATAGTCAAATATATATTAGCTATTTGAAATATGTATGTACAATAATTGGTGCTAATCTTAAAAATTAAAATCTTCAATAAAAAATGGAAAAGAAAATTTATGTATGCTGTTGAAAAGAGCAAAATTATGTTGTTTTGTTATAACAACTTTGTCGGAAAACAATAAACCTCATCGAAATATGATAATGAGCAAAAAAGTTGTTGAAATCATTAATGATAATGATTTGGACATGCTTAAATGCATAGATTTGAACAAAAAAAGTCGTTGAACATGAACTTGAATGAGAACAAAGAAGGTGGTTTGAAAGAAGTTGCAATAAATGTTCAAGATTCTATTTAAATCACATGTGATTCTCATACTAGTTCAGTTCTTTATATGATTTATGTTTTGTTATGTTTTTTATGAGAAAATATAAATCTAACATGATTTTTTATTTGTTGTTGTAAACTAAATCATTTGTGATTTACTTTAATCTAGAAATGAAAATGATAGATTTTTTAAGTTTGTTACATGAAAGTATGAACTATTAATTCATATGTGAATCACATGAAATCCGTATATTTTACATGAATGACAACGTACATTTTGATATATTGACAGAATTACATGTGATTCAAACAAAATCACATGTGATTCATATAAAGTGGGTTTGTTAGAAAATGTTAAGATTTCGAAATGTTTGAATCACATGTAATTATCACCGAATTACATGTAATTCAAACAAAATTACATGTGATTCAAACAAAATCACATGTAATCAGAAGCTAAATTTTTTTATATATTTACATGAATGACAACAAGCAATTTAATATATTGACAGAATTACATGTGATTCAAACAAAATTACATGTGATTCATGTAAAGTGGGTTTGTTAGAAGAAGTTACGCTTTCAAAATACTTGAATCACATGTAATGCAAGCAAAATCACATGTAATTATCACCGAATCACATGTAATTCAATCAAAGTTACATGTGATTCAAACAAAAACACATGTAATTCAAAAGCCAGTTTGGTTTATATATTTTACGTGAATGTAAAAAGACATTTTAACATACTGACAGAATTACATGTGATTCAAACAAAATCACATGTGATTCATTTAAAGTGGGTTTAGAAGTTAAGATTTTGAAATGTTTGAATCACATGTAATGCAAGCAAAATCACATGTAAATATCATCGAATAACATGTAATTCAAGAAAAATCACATGTGACTCTCACTAAATCACATGCGATTCAAGCATAATTACATGTAACTCACAAGGCAATTTGCTTTATATATCTTACATAAATGACAACAGACATCTTAATATTAACAGGATTACATGTGATTAAAAAAAATCACATGTGATTCATCAAAAGTGGGTTTGCTAGAAAAAGTTAAAGTTTTAAAATGCTTGAATCACATGTAATGCAAGCAAAATCATATGTAATTATCACTGAATCATATGTAATTCAAACAAAATTACATGTGATTCAAACAAAATCACATGTAATTCAAAAGCCAGTTTGTTTTATATATCTTACATAAAGGACAACAAACATTTTAATATATTAACAGGATTACATGTGAGTAAAAAAAATCACATGTGGTTCATCTAAAGTGGCTTTGTTAGAAAAGGTTAAAGTTTCCAAATGCTTGAATCACATGTAATGCAAGCAAAATCACATGTAATTATCACCAAATCACATGTAATTCAAGCAAAATTACATGTAATTCAAACAAAATCACATGCAATTCAAAAGACAATTTGGTTTATATATCTTACATAAATGACAACATACATTTTAATATATTAACAGGATTACATGTGATTACAAAAAACCACATGTGATTCATATAAAGTGGGTTTGTTAAAAAAAGTTAAAGTTACAAAATGCTTGAATCACATGTAATGCAACCATAATCACATGCAATTATCACTGACATGTAATTCAAACAAAATTATATGTGAATCAAGCAAAATCACATGTAATTCAGAAGCTAACTTGCTTTATATATCTTACATAAATGACAACGAACATTTTAATATATTAATTGGATTAAATGTGATTAAAAAAAATTACTGATTCATCTAAACTAGTTTTGTGAGAAAATGTCAAGCCGTCACAAACAAGCATCTATCTTTTTCAAACCCTTCTTAGGCAGTGTTAGGAACTTGTATGGGTGCGTTTATGTTAAGTATCTCGATATCCATATGAAAATGAAACGATCGTCTAGCCATTCTAATAGCTAAAATACTAAAATGGTAGTTTTTACAGCCATCGTGCACTGCACATTGCAAGAAAGAAGCCACAAACTATGTTTGACAAAAAGCCTAAAAAAACAAGTACCATGAATTGCCTAAACAATAGTTAGCTTGGTTCAAAGAATCAATCAATTGATCAATATCAACATATCCGCATAAACAGAACCCAATTACATTCACCTCTGGCCCTTTTTGCAAGCATTATAGAACCCTCTTCAAAACTACCAATACAGAGTGATATGAACAACAACCACGGTTGTGTCATCTTTTCGAATAAATCTTCCAATCACTTCTAACACTTTTGCCACAAAATGCATATTGAGATTAGAATTACGAATCAAACCATTACTAATTTAAAAGAATTGACTTCATATCTTTGAGAATATAGTGAGCTTGTTTGAATCGACTTCAACAAGGTAAAACTAGTAACAAAAAAGAAATTAGTCAATCTGATGCAATAAAGATTGACCATACATATATAGAACCAAGCTTGGTGTTGACTATTGATATGAGCTATTTTAGTCATATCAATTATATCATTAAACAATCAATATATGCAATTAATGTATCAAAAATGCCTTGTATATGTTGTTTCTTGTTTTGATGTGTGTAGGTACCAAGATCGCGAAAACCGACAAAAACCAGCACGAGTTTGAAGAAAAAGATTGAAGAAGCCAAAATCGAGCTCGACTTTAGAGGATTTGATAATTATGCAAGAAAGTGGGCCAAGTGGGTCCCACATTGGGAAAATGGGCTTAAAAGCCCAATAATGAAATTCCTTATTCACTTTTATAACCTAAAGCCCAAATAGCCCAATCAAAGCCATACTTGGCCAATAAACGAATGAAGCTTTATTTGGGCTTCAAGCCCAAAGTGTTTTCATAAATAAATTACATTCGGGACGTTTTTTATTTCTTTTCAAAGGCCCAAGCCCAAAGTTGAAAGATGAAAAGTTATTCAGTCAAACGAATTTATATCTTCACCACAAAACGTGTATCTTATCACCACACAAATAAATAAAACCCATTTACACCACACGTTACTTTCACCCACTTCACACTTTTTCACACTCACATTTATTTAATTGTCGATACATTCTATGTATACTTTCTTCCCCATCTCACCAAAAACCAGTCACAAATGTAACTGTTCACAAACCCTAGTTAATTAATTCGTTCGAATTAATTGGGGGTTTTTATTCACACGTTTAATTCAAGCGTGTGGCTAAATAATTCCCCAAGTTTTAGGAACAGAGGTGATTGAATCAGTAAGATACGTGGCAGAATACGATTGGAAGAAACAACTCATTATTCCCACTCCACCAATCAAGAGGCTTCAAAGAAACACAACTAGCACACACGGATGCCACGTTGGCAATCCGTGTGCTAGTTGTGTCCCATCAACCATCCGATCAAAAATAAGAGAGATAAAGAAGATCTAAGGGCTGGAATGAAGATGGAATATGCTATTAAGATGCGAATATTCTCTCCTCAACAAGCCCTAGGATGGCTATAAAAACCACTCATTTTCTCTTGTAATTTTTATCCCTCTTTTACTTTAATGTTATAATGCTAGTTTTTAGTCAATAGTTGTATTCTTCTTTTATTAAAATTGTAATGAATATTTGAGTTAATAAAATTTTAATTCTCGTTTACATAAGTTTCTTTTATTTACGTTCTGTTTCATTTTTACTTAAGTGCAATATTGAATCCAAAAATATTATTATAACTGAGTATTGGTGAATAAGCTTAAATCATAGCTTATTTGCACAATTAAGTAGAAATAGGGAAGATTATCTATCCCCACTGGATAGACGTAAAATCGAAGCTGTGAAGATCTATTTTGGTTTAAATATTATGGTGGTTCGTTGGTGCACGAATGGTGGTTAATGGTGGTGTAGAACCGGTTTCATAAGGTTGTTCAGCACAAACCTTCGTCTCAAAGGTTTTCTTCAAAAGGGTATGTTTACTAGTTATTATTATGCTATTAATATGATTTTTAAGTTATTTGTTTATGAATGATATAAATGTTATAGGACTATTTGAATCTGTGATTTTTTTTAGAGATTAATGTTATGAGTCTGCTTCTATGATGTTTCTGCTATATTGAGTATATGATGTTTGATTATATGTTGTTTGATTATATGTTGTTTGATTATACGTTTGTATGTTGATGATATTGAATGCTATTGGAATAGATTACTTTTACTGATTTTTAATGAGTTAAAGTAAACTGTAATGGAAGAGGTAATTGTTATAGTTCTGAGTTTCTGATGATTTCTGATTTCGATTAGTGACTTACCTGTGAGCCTCGACTTGGTTTATCAGTATGATTTAGTCTAAATAAGATTGAGTTAAAGTTTTGTTTCGCATTACTTAACTTCGTGTTGATTTGTTGATTTAACTTGAGTATTATTTGATAGCTTATTATTTTGCGTCCTTATTATGATATTTATCAGATTTCTGTTAATTTCTGCTTTATATTTTGTCAGAATGTTTTAGTTAGCTAATAGGAGTGATTTAGTTGTCATGATAGCTGATTAATTTGTATTATCAGGTTATAGATCTATAATTCATCCTATAATTTGCTGGTGTTTCTTGTTTATTTTGTTGTATAAGTTGAGCAGTATTTCTCTATATTGTTTAGCTAATTTTTAGCTTGGTTATTCATTTTTAATTTGCTGATTTCAAGTGTACAGATTCAACTAATCTGTTATACTCAATAACTGATATCCTTATCAGTTTCTTTCTATATATTTTGTAACTAAAAGTCACTCCTGTGAAATTTAACCTTTTGCTATCAAAAATAAAATTATTACGAAAAAATGGCCCTTGTGAGGCTCGAACCTACGACCTTGCAGTTCACTGTCCAGCGTGTTAGCCAACTGGGCTAACTGGCCTCTTTGGTTAACTCACTTTCAGCTTAATTAATATAGTAATCTGTTTGGCAGATTTTGCCTTTTAGTGTTTTTAAGTGAATTTACGTTTTTTTTTAAATAAATTTAAATTAACGTTTATTTTATTAAAGTAAACTTTCAGTTTTGTAATAATAATTAGTTTCAAAAATAATAATAATAAAAATAAAAATAAAAAAAAATATTTTTCATAATTTAAAAAGTTTAATTAGTTTATTTTAATAATTAGATTTTTATAATTCTAGATTTTAAATAAAATTAGTTTAAAATAATATAGATTTGGCTAGAGTTATTTTGATAAAGTTTATTAGTTTAAAAAGTTAAATAGATTTCTAAAAATAGTTTAATGGTCATTTTTAATTAAATAGTTTAATTTTTATAGATATTTAAATTTGTTTAAATTTAAATAGTTTAAATTTTACGTAATTGTTTTAGATTTAAATATAGCGGGGTTTACGATTCATGCACTTTAGGATTAAAATAGGATTTAAAATTGGTAGATTTATTTTTAGTTTAAAAACCAAAAACCAATTCAAATCGATTGTCCAAATCAAAGCTAAAACGTCTCAAATTCATAAGATCTTCGTGTGCAACGAACTTGGTTCATCACGTGTTTAATTGAATTCGTCTTTGGTAATATTAGTCTATTACTTTTTCCTAAAGGTAATTTTCTAATTTACCCTATAACGTAATCTAATTATCACTATACTATCACGATCACATCAAAAATTTTGCCGCCGCTGCCGGGGATCTTGTGTACGATTCGCTTTTGTGGAGATTTGTTGATCGTTGATTTGAAGACCCTTTCCGTCCTCGGAAAGTTTTGTTATTTTTCTATTATATAGTATGTATCGTTTTTATCGTTTTTTGTGAATAATATATTATATTACGTAGCACAATAATTTTAAATACTTATCAAATAAGGCCTTAGTTGGGATTTCATCACCTAGCTATTGTATTCGAATCCAAAACAAAAATAAAAGGCAAAATAGATAAATACTAATAAGAAGTTTGAACTCGATATATACAAACTATAAGGTGGGTATAAGGCGACGTGCTATAAAAGGCCGTCTAAGGAAAAAGGTTTTTAAGTGCTTTGTGCCACCTCGTTTCCCCGCTTGCTTGTGCGTATATTGAGATGGACGACCTATTATTGGTTTGCCGACTCAATTAGTAATAAATCTTATTTTTGTAGTTTACTTATTGAACCTCGAGACGTTTAGGTTTTCACCTATCGTTTCAAAGTCGACCGAGGGTAATTTACTTCCATAGTAGTTATCCTTATTCCTTGTTTTTTATCAATCATTTTTTTGATTGAGCAATACCAAATAAAATACCAAAAATAATCTTCCTCTTGTCTAATTTCTTTTCTTTAATCCTCTAAATTCTTGTCTTTGTAGTGTATGCAATTACGTTCTTCTCGTCTTGTGATTGATTTTAATAGGCTTGAAAATATTCCTCGTAGAAATAGAAATCGTCAAAAACGAAGAGTGGAACCCGAGCTTCCACCTATTGTTGTAGAGATGGCCGATAACCGAACAATGGAGGAATTGCTCCGTGCACCCACCGAAGGTTATGGGGAAGCAATCGTTGTGCCGGCTATTTTGGCGGATCATTATGAGATTAAGACGGGTCTTTTATCGCTCATTCGTGCCGACCAATTTCGTGGCAATGAGACCGATAACCCGCACTCTCACATTCGGAATTTTCTTCGAATTACCTCGACTCTCAAGTTTAGAGATGTGCCGAATGACGCGATTAAGATCGTGCTTTTTCCGTACTCGCTCGAGGGTAATGCTAAGATTTGGTATGAGAAAGAACCACCGGGTTCGATCTTAACATGGGATGATTTAGTGTCTAAGTTTATGAATTATTTCTTTCCACCATCTAAGACAACACACTTTAAGAACGAGATCACTAGATTTGAACAAAAAGTGCATGAATCGTTTGGGGTTGCATGGGAAAGATTTAAAGATTTGTTGAGACAATGTCCACACCACGATTTCTCGGAATTGCATCAAATAAATACTTTCTATAATGGGCTTAATATGATTGAACAAGATTTTTTAAATGCCGCCGCGGGTGGTAATCTTTAAAGAAAAACTCCGAGAGACGCGTGGGGAATAATTGAGAATAAATCTAGAGCACAATATTCACGAAACACACCGGGTGTTTCCAGTGTGAATTCATTTAATCCCGAGATTGCTAGATTGGACTCTAAGATTGATAGTGGATTTGCGACTTTGTTGAATGAGATTAGGAAGAATCCTCATGGATCGATTAATATGATTGAGAATGTTTGTGTAGCATGTGGTGGAGCACATTCTAATTATGCTTGTTCAACCACGGGGTTTGATCAAGCTAGTGCCTTTGCCGCGACGGGAACTTATGGCTCCAACGGTCAAGTTCCTCGTCAAAATCATGTTGCTCCACCGGGTTTTCCACCGGTTCAAAATAGGTATAACAATGGAAACAATGGGAATAATTTTAACCGTGGTAACCAAGGGAACTATAATCAAGGAAATAGGTTTAATGCGAATCAAAACAATCAAGGTTTTCATAATAACCAAAATGATTTGTCAAGCTACATCAAGTCAAATGATGCAAATTTAAAGGCTTTTCAAAATAACATTCAAGGACAAATGGCAAATTTAAAAAATGAGTTTCAAAATACAATTAAAGGGAAAAACAATAAGATTGAGCTTAATCAACAAACACTTGAACAAAACCAAAACCGTTTTGAGCAAAGATTAGAGCAAAGTCAAAATCGTATGCAACAAAGTTTGGAACAAGGTCAAAATAAATTACTTTCGATGTTTGAATCGTTTATGACCAAACCTTCCTCGTCTTCGGGTGGCTTACCTAGCAACACCATTCCAAACCCGAAGGGTGAGATGAAAGCTATAACCACACGTAGTGCGAAAGCTTTAGACGGACCTTTGCTTCCAAATGTGAGTACCTCTCCGGTGAGGGAAGTGGAGCAAGAACCCGAGGTGGTTAAAAAAAAGGAAATTCCTATTCCACCAAAGGTAGACCAATTGCCTATTTCAGAACCCGAGCTTCCGAAGACTAAACCCACACTACCCTACCCTTCGAGACTTAACCAAGAGAAGCTCTGCGAAAAGTCCAATGCTCAAATGACTACTTTTTTAGAGATGTTTAAGAATCTTTATATTAATGTTAGTTTCGCGGATGCATTGCTTTACATGCCTAAGTTTGCTTCGACTATTAAGAGATTGATGAATGATAAAGGGAAATTGGTTGAAGTGTCTACATCTTTAGATGCTAATTGTTTCGCGGTTCTTACACAAAAGCTTCCCAAAAAGCTTGGAGACCCGGGCAAGTTTGTGATACCATGTGATTTCCCTAATATGGAAGAATGCTTAGCTTTAGCCGATCTTGGTGCTAGCATTAATTTGATGCCTCTTTCCGTGTGGAAAAGGTTATCACTTCCCGAGCTTACACCTACTAAGATGACTCTCGAGCTAGCGGATCGATCGATCGCCTTACCAAAAGGAATAGCCGAGGACGTGTTTGTCAAGGTAGGGAAACTCGTCTTTCCAACGGACTTTGTGGTTTGCGATTATCCCGAAGATTCTCGTGTACCACTAATTTTGGGAAGACCGTTTTTGATGACGGCTAGTGCTTTAGTTGACATGAAAGTGGGGAAATTAACTTTAAGAGTTGATGATGAAAATATCACGTTTGATATTGGTCATTTCTCTAAATTTTCTTCAAAGTATTACGAGGAATCAATTAATCAAATTGATGTGATTGATGTTACTTGTGAAGAATATTCTCAATAAGTGCTTGGATTCTCGGCTAATTCCGAAAGTGGAAATCCTTCTTTATCGGATCCTATTAATGCCCTTTCGTCTCCACCCCTTACTCCATTTGGGGCTAGTGATTTTATCTTGGAGGAGGTGGATGCTTTTCTTAGCACACCGGATTTGCTATCTACATGTGATGAGGATTATCATGATATGGAGGGAGATATCGATTTACTTGAAGCCTTTTTGAGTGAAGATCCTTATGAATCGCTACCTATGGATTTGAAAGTTGTGAATGAAAATGAGACTAAAGTGAAAACATCTATTGAGGAAGCACCCGAATTAGAACTTAAGGAACTACTCACTCATTTGGAGTATGCTTTTCTTGAAGGAACGGATAAGTTACCGGTGATTATTGCTAAAGGATTAAAGGAAAATGAAAAGGATGAACTCATCAAAGTGCTTAAGAAACATAAACGGGCCATTGCATGGAAAATCTACGACATTAAGGGTATAGATCCAAAATTTAGTACTCATAAAATTCGAATGGAGGATGATTATAAACCACTATCTAAAATCAAAGAAGGGTCAATCCAAAGATTCATGAGGTGGTCAAAAAGGAAGTCACTAAACTTCTAGACGCCGGAATGATCTACCCTATCTCGGATAGTCCATGGGTTAGCCCCATGCATTGTGTTCCAAAGAAAGGAGGAATGACGGTTGTTACTAATGAGGATAATAAATTGATTCCTACTAGACTTGTGACCGGTTGGCGTGTTTTTATTGACTATAGGAAACTTAATGATGCCACTAGGAAGGATCATTTTCCATTACCTTTTATGGATCAAATGTTAGAGAGACTAGCGGGGAATGAATTCTATTGCTTTTTGGATAGATTTTCCGGCTATTTCCAAATCCCCATTGACCCTCGTGATCAAGAAAAGACCACATTCACTTGTCCTTATGGAACATTTGCTTATCGTCGCATGCCTTTTGGACTATGCAATGCTCCGGGGACGTTCCAAAGGTGCATGATGGCCATTTTCCATGATATGATCGAGAAAACCATGGAAGTCTTCATGGATGACTTTTCGGTTTTTGGGTAATCTTTCACTTCATGTCTCTCTAACCTTGAAAGAATGTTGCAACGTTGAGAGGAAACAAATCTTGTGCTTAATTATGAAAAATGTCACTTCATGTGCAAAGAGGGAATTGTGTTAGGACATAAGATCTCTAAGGCCGGTATTGAGGTTGATAGGGCTAAAATCGACGTGATTGCCAAATTGCCTCCACCCACCACCGTTAAGGGAGTAAGGAGTTTTCTCGGCCATGCCGGCTTCTATCGACGTTTTATACAAGACTTCTCTAAGATAGCTCGGCCTATGACCCATCTTTTGGAAAAAGAGACTCCTTTCATCTTTTCGGATGAGTGTATTCAAGCCTTTGAGATGCTTAAAAGGAAGTTAACCGAATCTCCAATCTTGGTTGCCCCGGATTGGGACCTACCTTTTGAAATTATGTGTGATGCTAGTGATTACGCGGTAGGAGCGGTTTTGGGGCAACGTAAGTTAAAACATTTCTTGCCTATACACTATGCAAGTAAGACTATGACGGATGCTCAAACAAAGTACACTACAACGGAAAAGGAGTTACTTGCCATTGTGTATGCTTTTGAAAAGTTTAGACCATATCTCGTCTTGTCTCAAACCATAGTGTATACGGACCACTCGGCTATCAAATATCTTCTTAATAAACAAGGTGCTAAGCCGAGGTTGCTCCGGTGGATTATCCTCCTTCAAGAATTTAATGTCAAAATTCGAGACAAAAAAGGAGCCGAGAATCTCGCGGCCGATCATTTATCTCGACTTGAGAATCCTCACCAAAGCGATCGAGAGAACAAGGGAATCAATGAAACATTTCCTCTCGAGACGCTTGGTATGATTGCTTTTCGTGGTGATGATAGTACCCCATGGTTTGCGGACATCGCAAATTACCATACGGGGAAGTTTGTGATCAAGGGTATGTCGTCCCAACAAAAACGAAAGTTTTTTAAGGATATTTCCTATTACTTTTGGGACGACCCCTATTTGTTTCGTGTGTGCGCGGATCAAGTGATTCGTAGGTGCGTGTTTGGCAAAGAAGCTCAAGATATCCTTAAATCTTGTCATGAGGGACCCACCGGGGGACATCATGGTTCCAACGCCACCGCGAAGAAAGTCTTTGATGTCGGCTTCTTTTGGCCTTCCATATATCATGATGCCCAAGACTTGATCAAGACTTGTGATGCTTGTCAACGTCAAGGAAAGAACTCACAAAGGGATGAAATGCCTCAAAACATTATCCAAGTTTGTGAAATCTTTGACATGTGGGGGATCGATTTTATGTGGCCATTTCCATCTTCGAAAGGAAATAAATACATTCTCGTAGCCGTGGACTATTTGTCTAAATGGGTCGAAGCTAAGGCTTCGCCCACGAATGATGCTCGAGTTGTGGTGAACTTTTTGAAACAACTCTTTGCTAGGTTTGGAACTCCGCGGGCTATTTTAAGTGATCGTGGGACCCATTTTTGTAATGAACAATTTGAAAAAGTTCTAAATAAATATGGTGTCACTCATCGACTTTCTACGGCTTATCACCCTCAAACGAGTGGTCAAGTGGAGGTTTCAAACCGAGCTCTTAAAAGGATTTTGGAGCGTTCTATTGGAGAAAATCGCACTTCATGGTCGGATAAATTGGACGATGCATTGTGGGCTTTCCGTACGGCTTACAAGACGCCAATTGGTTGTACACCATTTAGGTTAGTCTACGAAAAAGCATGCCACTTGCCAATTGAACTCGAACATAAGGCGTATTGGGCTCTTAAGCATTGTAACTTTGATTTGAGGACCGCGGGTGATCATCGCAAGGTTCAATTAAATGAACTAGGTGAATTAAGGGATCAAGCTTATGAAAATTCTTTGATCTATAAAGAGAAGACTAAGAGGATTCATGACTCTAAGATCAAAAACCGCATTTTCAATGTTGGTGATCAAGTCCTCTTATTCAACTCTAGACTTAAGATTTTCTCGGGCAAGCTTAAATCCCGTTGGTCCGGACCATTCACCATTCCACAAGTTTTCCCTTATGGCACCGTTGAGCTAGCTCAAAAAGACGGGCCTAACTTTAAGGTGAATGGTCATCGTGTGAAACACTACTTTGGAGGGGACATACCTACGGAGGTTGTCCCGGATCTTCAAACTTTCCCTAAGGACCAATGAATGCGGGGATCGAGTCGAGCTCATGACTCGGTGAACAAAAACGAGGTGCCTTGTGGGGGAGTCCCATACATTCTATTTTCTTTCTATTTTCTAACAACTAATAAGGCTTGATATTTCAAGCTCGTGCTCGTGTTTTGTTGTGTTGTGAATCTTAGGTATGACCCTAATATTTGAAGACTCTCGTGTTCGGTTTTTGCCGGTCCACTTGATATTCCAATCTTTGATTGCCAAAATGGGGCACACTTTCTATCCTTTGATTTTTATCGACTAACGTTTTATCTTGAGGCATAATTAATAAACGACTTATAGATTTGCGTGCTCTTTCCATGCTAGGATTTTGCATTAGTGTCTTCGTGTCTTAGCAAGGGGGTGTCACTCTTGAGCTAAGAAACATTGAGGACAATGTTTGGTTTTAGAATGGGGGAGTCAATCGATATAATCGCTTGCAATTGCTTTTGTCGTGTCTAAACGTATTGTTTTTCTCATCTTTCAATAAAATTTTAAATTTTTAATGTTAATTTTAAGTTTTAATAAATAAAATAAGTGCTTTTGACACGAATGTAGGCTTTCCGTTGGTGAAAATAAGAATAGTTTTTGACTCGACTCGGTTTTTAACCTTAGCTTTTCCTTAACGTATTTGAATTAAGTTTTGCTAGGCTTTTATATAGGGAGCTTTAAAACGCGAAAGTCTTAATTCATACGAGTTAAGAACAAGAACTTTTCGCAAGCTCCTATAATTGATCCTAGAAAGTCATCTATCAAGGGAACTTTAAAACGCAAATTCTAAAACTTGAAAAAGTATAAGAAGATGCAAGATCTTATAGATGACTTGAAAACCTAAAACTTTGATTTAATAGGCTAAGTATCCATTGATTTCACATTTTTGAAATTTTACAATATGGAGAACAAGAGATGATAGAGTTCAATCATAAGTTTCTAATGTTAAATTCTTCTTTGTGCAAGTATTTTTGTGTTTGATTTAATCTCCTCGTACTTACTTTCCACACTTGAATAAATAATTGCTTAATAAATGAAGTTTTTAGCGGTTTAGGCTTGATATTTTAACTCGTAACTCCTGCTTTTTCTTCCCTTGTAATTAAAGTGAGAACACATTAAGGGTGTCAGCGTCATGGACTTTTGATCATGGGATTGCGGAAATTTGGCTTACTATAAATATCATATTAATAAAGAAGAATAAATAAAAACATGTTCTCTAGGAGCCTTCGGGTGAGAGTCATGTAGCACTAACCTTGTCATTAGAGCCTTAGGGTGTATGTCAAGGGGCGTGTTGAATAAAAATTGCTTCATCATCATGATCTGTAAGGTGGGATGGTGTTGTCAATTCCCTTATTTTTTTCCAAGGAGCCTTAGGGTGTGGATTTTAAATAAGGAGCACAATTGCATCTTAAAGAGCCACAAGGTGTTATGATGTAGTTGTTGCTAACTCCATTAATAAGGTCATAATTGACTTTGGAGGTTTTATTGTTGCTTTTAAGTAGCCATATTAGCCAAATTTCGGGTCCGGGGTTTATCCCTAAATCGTGTTAAGTTATCCTTGATGTGGGCTTTCTTTAGTGACAACGGTTTTTGAAGTCGAGGTTAGGTTTTGAGTGTTGAGTTTACACCGTTCTTGCCTTCATTTTTGGACTAATAATTATCAAAATAAAGTCAAATGAGCCTTTGGGTGAATGAAAAATAAAATCTAGAGATACAACTAGGAATAATAGGAGATTGAGTTTAACACAATTTACTTGTATGAGTTGGTTTAATTTTAGGGCTTATGATTGACAATGATCTTGTTTTTGCACTTGGCATGGAAAAGTGAAAAGTCGGGGACGATGAATCTATTTGAGTTTTATGATCCTTAAAGTTATTTTTCAAATAATGAAAGCAATACATTATGTCTTTGCAAAATAAAATGTCAAAAGTTGAATAAGGTGTAGTTAGTGTTTTACTTTATCATTGCGTGAGGACACGGCAATTGCTTAGCAAGGGGGAGTTTGATATGAGCTATTTTAGTCATATCAATTATATCATTAAACAATCAATATATGCAATTAATGTATCAAAAATGCCTTGTATATGTTGTTTCTTGTTTTGATGTGTGTAGGTACCAAGATCGCGAAAACCGAAGAAAACCGGCACGAGTTTGAAGAAAAAGATTGAAGAAGCCAAAATCGAGATCGACTTTAGAGGATTAGATAATTATGCAAGAAAGTGGGCCAAGTGGGTCCCACATTGGGAAAATGGGCTTAAAATGTAACACCCCCAATTTCACAAAGCATCAGAATATCAACATTGAGCGTTACTTCATAGCACATCACACACAGTCATAGAAAACGACCTCAAAAGAGACGTTTTATAAAATAAACCATTCGACAAAATCAGAGTTAAATAAAAGAGGTCCCAACAATTCATACAAACTTTAATAAAATATATAAATGTTTGTCAAAGTTATCGAATGGTAATTGTTTGTTTTGCCTTTACTTTATCTCGCGTGACTCCATGCTCCAGCTGCTCTTAACCTACACACCTGAGAATACATGCTAGAATGTCAACACAACGGTTGAGTGATTTCATAGGTTTTTAAATAAACAATAATGGGGTTTTAAATAAACCATAGAGCCTTTGAACACAAGAATCTCATCCATTGGCGATATTGTAACACATACAATATCAATACTCCACATTATTACGCTAAGCTCATGACACCAATCTGTAACACCCCCAATTTCACAAGGCAGCGGAATATCAACATTGGGCGTTACTTCATAGCACATCACACACAGTCATAGAAAACGACCTCAAAAGAGACGTTTTATAAAATAAACCATTCGACAAAATCAGAGTTAAATAAAAGAGGTCCCAACAATTCATACAAACTTTAATAAAATATATAAATGTTTGTCAAAGTTATCGAATGGTAATTGTTTGTTTTGCCTTTACTTTATCTCGCGTGACTCCATGCTCCAGCTGCTCTTAACCTACACACCTGAGAATACATGCTAGAATGTCAACACAACGGTTGAGTGATTTCATAGGTTTTTAAATAAACAATAATGGGGTTTTAAATAAACCATAGAGCCTTTGAACACAAGAATCTCATCCATTGGCGATATTGTAACACATACAATATCAATACTCCACATTATTACGCTAAGCTCATGACACCGATGCCTTAATCAATAAGTTTGCCCTAGTCAGGTATCTTGCCAAATACCCCATACTTCACGTACAACACACCCAGCTGAGCCTCCAACTCACAGGTGCGACCTGCCTGGGTGGGGGTCATCATTCCCAATGGATCCATTCGTCTGTACGAGCGCCTACCCATCATAGGTAGTTAACGGTTCACGATTTATAGGGACTTTTCACTGGCAATAAGCAACTTAGCCTTACTAATAGTGGCTCATTACCTATACAATCAACGCTTGTGTTCATTTTCCAAAAGCATTCAATCAAACTTATTTACATTTATTAACAACAACTTGTATTCGTTCAAAGCATATATTCCAACAACGAATGTTTATTCACAATCATGTATCCTTTCAAAAGGATACAACACGTATGCTTATTTACCAAGAGCATGTATTCCCCCTCGCGGGTTTATAAACATATATAAAACATTAAAAGCGAGGCTATGAACTCACCTGATATAGCTATAACACGTAGATCAAGGAACAAACATCCAATAGTCGATACACGACTTCACGAGATATCAATCGCTCATTGATCGAGAACGAGATGCTCAATGGTCGACATATGACCAAACAAAACCTATAATGACGAGGCGCGTCTTAGGTTCGAGACTATACATAAGTCATTCATATATGTAAATAGTTCATTTTAGTAAGTTTGGACATTGTATAAGTTTTATAAAACTTTTTATAAAACCTTTCATAACAATTTAACATATATCTTCTCATTATGACCATTAAGCCCATTCTAGCCCATTAGTGACCTATTAATCATTTATATAACCTAAGTCCATATCAAACTCGTTATTGATCTCCATATACATTATTAATCTCAGGTCCAATAATGGCCCAATAGCCATTATAAGTATAAGTTGGGCTTTTGTGGCCCAAATCCACTTTATATGTATTACGGGTTATAAAACGCCTCATAACGATATAAACTTAATGTCCACGATGGCCAGGTCTCGGGTATTCTAGTTATCAATAAATAAACGAGTCTCTATTTACTAAAAAGCGGCTCATACCATTTCGGTGTTTATAAAAATCATCACGTTTTGACCGCCATTTCCAAACCGTTTATCCGTAGAAAATCATTCGATTCGTGTGTGTTCTAAATAAGTTTATCTACAACCCATAGTTTTACCTTTTTCAATGGTTCTGGGTTCTAAAATGAGTTTTCAGTAAGTTTATACAGCATGTTCAGATTCGACACTTTTTACCATTTTGATCATATCTCATGAACCGAGAATCGTCACGAGACGGGTCACCCGGCCACATGACCACAAGACATAGGCCTACATCCCTATATTTATATCAAAGTTTGTAGGTCTAACAATGTTTCCATAGTAGGCCGAAAAGGCTGTTGATCACAATTAAGGATCAAAACTATTAATTTACACATCATTTTGAATGGTTTCTTCGTTTGAAAACTTTTTACAATGTCAAATAATTAACAAGAACACGAAAAATAAAATAAAGAGATGATACTTACGGAAAACCATAAACGATGAACAATGAACCAAGTCTGTATATACCAAAATTAACACTTCTATTAACTCAAGAGTATCATTGTATCACACTTCAAAAGTTAGCCCTTTAACCTCATAGATGATGGTCATACTTGTTGATGATGGTTTAACCAAGAGTACAAGATTAGAATCATCATTTTGATAGTATAATCAAGAGATCAACAAGATGGTGATTTGTTTAGATGATTCACGGCAAGAGCAAAAATGTGTTTCGTATATTCTCTTTTTGTTTTGTAAGAAATGAGCAATAATAGATCAAGTAAGAATGTTTATCCATACATGTATATATGCATAGCAACGTGTCCATGGTATAACAAATATACGACACACATGCATGGTACGTGTACTAAAGGTGGAAAGAGGTGACATTATATATTAACTTTGTTTTACAATATGTTAAAGCGGGTATTATCGAGGTCCAATATTTTAAAAGTTACGCGATTTGAAAGCTACGTATTAAACACGAAAAATCAACGCTCGATATAAAATAAAAATATCGACAATCGGAGAACATTATAATTTTTATGAATAAATGAGGGCTTATAAATTAATAAACGTTAACGCGTCATATAAACAATTGACGTCTAAAGGCTTAATATAAATTACGAAGAATGCTCGTAAAACCAAATATTATAACGACGGCAATAGAAAATATTTGTATGTCATAACGAGGATATTTACGGTCGATAACGGAAATAGACCTTATCGATAAATAATAAATGACACGTATCCAATACTTTAAAGCCTTAACCTTGTCGGTTAGCCGAGAACTCAATATTATTCGCAAAAATGATCATGACAAATAAAAGTCGAATAATAAATATCGATCCGAATATTAGAAATAGTATTAGAACTCGGTCTAAATATTGATTTTAAATTTCAGGTTAATACAGTAGCTACCCCTTTAGGAAGCGACGTCCCGGCGCTTAATTCGAATTGATAGTCTTCCGTTTAATGGCGAAGAGGTGAGAAATAGACAAGTCATTGCCTAGGTTCCTAACGAAGGTTGAATGAACAAAAGTCAAAGCAACGAGTACACATAACAGGCACAAATGAACGGTTGCTTGTAGCTTTAATCCTTAGAAAGAAAAAGGAAATCATAACTCAAAGGAGAAGCCATTGAAAGCGAAAAATTAACAAGTCGTCATTTTCTGAAAGTGCTTCAAGGTACATTACTACTAGCTTATCAAGCATGTGGCGGTTGGTATATGTTCGAAAAAGTACATATGACAAGTGATAAGTCGAAAGAAGTGGGTGCATTTGAAAATTTCCAATGCGACAATTAATTCAAAAACATCGGTGATCACCTCGATCAGATCGAAGCAGATATCGTCCACGTGTCTCATAAAAACAATTACGTCGTAAAAAGAAAATCACATGGATCACACATAAGTCCATCAAAACGTTACAAAATCATCAAGACGAGGTAATTAGTACTATTCATAAAAAATCACCTAATTGCATTGATCTAGAACATGCAAACTTATTCCGTCAAAATCGAATTCATCGACACGGAAATCATTCGGAGTATACATTACTCGATCGGAGGAACTATGATCCAAATCAAATATGTAACACCCCCAAATTTATACAATTCAATACAGCGGAAGACTAGTTGGTGTTACGGGATAGCACATTACTCACATCATAGACAACGCATAAAAATCGCGTCGTTTAATAATAAATCATTTCCATTCATAAACATTAAAGTTACATCGGTCCCAAGTCATATCATTTCATACAAAGTTTTGCAAAGTATTTGAATGGAAAAATATTGTTTAAGTGCGGGCCATGAATTCTTGTTGTCTTCCCGAGAATTACCTTCAAGTACCTGAGATAAAACATGTTAAAAGAAAAGGTCAGCGATAACGCCGAGTGAATTCATAGAGTTTAATAAAATCTATCAATATAATATCAGTATAAAATTATTACTGAAAATCATTTTGTACAAATCTTTGTAATAGGCCATAAAATAGCCAAAGTCATTTTATACAATTCCTTATCGAAAATCATAATATAGGCATTTGCCTTAAAAATCATTATACGAGCCAATGTCGTAAAAACATCATACAATACGTCTTATGACGTTGTATGAAAATAAAAACCGTTATATGAATATGGTTATGAAAACCAAAACACGAACATAATATTAATAGTATGACCCTGTATTGCTAGTCAGGCAATACATCGTAATTCGGAGCGTCTAGTAGTATTTCGTTAGTTTGGATTATTATAAGCCGCATGACATTGTTACCTTACTAAACCAACAACGGGTAGCTAACCCGATACCAATTTTTGCCCATCTAAAGTAGCGTGTCGTCACAAAGGTCACGCTATGGAAATCTTCTCATACATAAATTCGCTTACCAATCAATGTGGCACGACGGGGATCAACCGTCAAGGCGCGAACTAGGGTGATCGTCCCCAAATAGTACTATTAAATGCATAAGCGTCTACCAAATCCCGGTAGTTCACAATTCATGCTAATGGGACTTTTAGTGACATAACCTAACTTTAATAATCCATTTATTTTCATCTATCGGGTCCTTTAATCATTTATCGGGTCATACAATCGGGTCATTCAATCATTCGGGTCCAAAATCAACAAACAAACAATCGGGACAAATGGTGTCCTATTTTATAAAACTAACATGTTATCTCCCTCGCGGGTTTATAAAACATTTATAAAAACATTTAAAAGAGTGCGAGGCTATGAACTCACGTTGATGTGGGAAGGCGGTTATCGGCGATTTGGATGTATGGTACGTGCTTCAATCACGGAAACCTAGACAAATAATACTCGTCTTATACTCATGTCCAATGACTTTATAAAAATAACAATTATGTATACATATGATGATTATTTATATATGATGATCAAGTGGGTTTACATATTCTCGTTTATTTATTCTAGTGTTATATGTCGATAACTTTTATACTAGTTTACTAGTTTTACCTATTTACACGTTTTAAGTCCAATAAACTTATTATAAGTTATTTAACTTGTTTTAATCCATTTTGTACTTATATTATCAGTATTTAAACTTTCCATGTTGGGCCCAAATGGTTTAAGCCCAATAAGTTCTTTTTACAAGTATTTATCTTAATAAGTCCAATTATTAGTGCAATATGTTTAGTTAGCTCGTAAATGTCCGTATTTCTTATAGTTCGGGTTTTATCGGTTTTTACTTGTATTAGTTACTTATACATCAGTATATGACTTTTATAAACTTTACATTAGACGGGTTTGGTCGTCTAAGTTTTATTTGGCGAAAAACGTTAATTTTACGGCAATAGCCGAAAAAGTCGTAAAAATCAAGTTTATAGTTTTTATTACTTATAAATATTATTTCATTACCATTTATATAATTTATCCATCTAATTAACCTTTTATATATTTATATAAATAAGTTTTATAAGTTAGTGGGTTTTTATTTTACATTTTATAAAATAAAATGTGAGTGCTTATATAATAATAATAAACATTAATTCCAAAAATCTGATTTTTATCTTCATGTTCACCATTTTTACCATATCTAGAGTTCTATAGTGAATTAGAAGCTCATTTTTGGGTGACATGTTCTTCATATTATGTGCTACATTTAAATTAGTTATAGCTACTGCCCATTTTGAGTTCATCTTGCCTTAACAGTCCCTACAAAACTGCTTATTCAGATTAGACCACCTAACTTGTTTTGATCATATCTCACTCATTATTTTGATTCCATTGCATGGACAACTCTCACATGTGTATAACATCTTTTACTTACTGTAAATGGATCATACCATGCAATTTTATCAGTTCTTGTTTTAGTTATCTACTGTTTTTATACAGCCAACTAAATAATCAAGATTTTAGCCTCATTTCTTATAGTTATTAACATTTTTAAGCATATCTATCAACACTTGATCCCCACACAAAATTTTTATCATCATATATACATCATATACATATACAATAGGAAAGAAAATACATGATTACATAATCAAAATAACAAGAGGATGAGGAGAACAATCTTTATACCACCATGATGATGAAATGATGAGCTTTTCGATGAACAAGACATGGTTTTGGGTAACCAAGCTTATGAGATATCAACACCACTTCTAGGGTCACCAAGTATTTGTAGATTCCTCCAAAAATCAGCCCTTGTTCTTCATGAAAACTCCTTGAGAAATCAGCCCCAAACTCCCTTGAAAACTCCTTTTTACATGTTAAGATCACCTCCAATCTTCATAACTTCAATGGGTTTTCATCATATGTGTGAATAACATATGATTTCATGGTTAAATCAAGATCAAATGGTTTATTTAGGGTGAGAGTAGGACGAATTTTTGAGAGAGAAATGGGAGGATGAGAGTGGTTTGCATGAGTGAAAATGGTGGTTATGAGTAGCTAGTTGTTTTTGTGGGATGAGTGGAAGAAACTAGCTTAAGTGTTAAGCTAGTGCTTACACTTGTAAGCTACAAGTTAACATGATGCCACATCTTTGATGTGGTGTCATGTTGTGCCATCCCATGTGTATTAGTGGGGTGGGATAATGTATTTTGTCCCACCTCACTAATTTACGGGTATTCCTCGATTCTAGTTTCCTCGATTTGCGTGCCCTCGAGTCGTTTCACGAAAAACGTTTTTATAAATTATGAATCAACGACACAAAACGAATCCAATAAAAATTGTCTTATCAAAAACGGAGTTCAAAAACGTAAATACGTAATCCTAAGGTTTCCGGTTTAGTCGTAAAGGACGTTAAATTAAAATCGTAAGTCCTAATCTCTTCTCGTAAATTTGTGAGTTCATGAACTAACACAAATTTAAAACTCCAAAATAATATTCACGGATAAATTTATTTTCTGAAATGTCGGACTGTCACCAAAGACGGTGTATGTAAACGTAAGCACGTAACGTAGAATCCTCCGGTTTAGACGTAGTCGATGCTACTTCAAGACATAAATCCAAATTTCTTCCCAAAAATAAGTGAGTTCATATTGTAACATTAAAATAATGTTTTTAAATAATATTCGAGAATAAAATATCAACCATAAATTGACGGATTGTCACAGCATTTACCCCTAAACAGGATCTTTGTCCTCAAAGATCATCTTACCTTACTACTCGCTTCTTATAGAGTTAAAGCCATGTGGGTATTTCCTCCACATTCGGTCTTTTCTCACAAGTGCAATTCGTTACAATACGCGAGTTTCATCAAACATAACTACGAGAATAAGATCAGGCTAAATGTTGACTTACTTTCTCTATCCATGATGTTCACGGGTTTCTGATGAATGCAACTTTTCGCCGATCTAAGCTTTACTAAGAATAATCAGATTTTCACTTGATAGATATTCCATCAAGTTCGATTTACGAAACATAATTCACGCAGTCTTTGAAGTCCTAGGGTAGATCCAGCTTATATGCCTTTCAGTCCCAACTTTTACATCATATTAATGGTCCCAAACAACGGGGACTTATATCCCATGATTTGTCAGATCATGAATTCATTTTCCCAAGTTTAAAAATTGTGGCATAACTTTGCTACCCATTTGGCACTTCAAGATCTACATTTCACATTCACATAACCTCTTGCCCACTACCGGCAGTCAATAATCAGATCCTAATTTCAACAATCATTTCAGATCTCGCGGGTCAGGTATTTTGCAAGGATAGGTTCGCCATCATAGGAAACCTTAAACCTAAGAGACATGTCCAACTCACAATGGGTGTATGTCGGATGTCTTTATCTCAACTCTTGCTTACAGATGCTCTAAGATTTAGATCCTAACAAGATTTGATCTCAATCCTAATACGATGATTATCAATGGTAATATCTCCAAATGAAAACGATTATACGGTCTATTACCAAAGGTCAATCATTCAAACATAGAGCAGCGCTTATATTACTTTGCATCGTTACTTTACCTCGTCCCTTCGATTTGGGGTGGTATATAGTACTCTCATCAAGGTTCGTTCTCAATGATTTCTGAGCAAATCTCTAGAAATTCGATGCGAAGCGAGGATCTTGATATAGATGTTCGATACAGGCACACTATGTTTACATAACTCTTTTGCATTTATCATTAACGTGAATGATATTAGCAGATTTGGTCAGTCTGTCGACGATGACCCAAATCGAATCAAATTCAGATGATGACCTTTGCAATAGCTAGACGTTTACTAATGTATGAGGCGATGTCTGCCTTCATAATTGCCATCAGTACAACTTCTTCAGACAAAGATATTTTTAGTCATAAATGACATAAATAGAATACTTATACTTACAAATTCCAACATAACTATATCTCAAAATCTTCATATTTAGACAACCACAAGTGGCCTTTAAAAAATTTAACGCTATTGGCTTCTCTATTTTAATGGTTCACATTAGCCGTGAAACCTCTTTTTATTATCTATATTATCCTTTTTACACACATCGTTTATTTTAAATTGTTCGGCAATTTATTTTGCACCTTCATTATTAAGGAACATGTCCTAATTGTTTCTTTATCTTTTATACATAATGCATCGGTATCTATATTCACTTCTCATGATGATATAATTATCATGTCCACAATTCACTCAGATATTCTTTCTATATTATGCGTCAGTAATTACGTTCACTTTCTCTTGATGAAATAAATATCACAACCGTATTTATTCAAAATTATTTCTTCGTATCTTCTATGTTTTAGTTTCGCCTTTACTATCATTTTTTTTTATCCGTTTTACTCAATCCGTCGTCTAAAGCGTCGATAATTATTATAATTAATTAAATAACTATTATTCAATTTTTATGAAATGTAAACGTAAAGATTTTAAAATTCTTAGTTCGACCAATTATATAAAATGTTCAAAATAAATTTGAATTTAATTAACAAGATTTTTGTTGATTTGTCCAAAATATTTAATAAGATCCGTAATTGTTCGAAAAATCTTTGGTTTATACTTTGGTCAAAATTTTCTTAGTTGAAAAGCAAAAATTGTCGTTTCAAATTTCAAGTCATGGTTTAAATGATTTCCTCAATCCTTCTTAAGTTGTCTTGAGGTATACACAATCATTTACCCCTAAACAGAAGTTTAGTTAAATGTTTTGTGTACAAGGGAATAATCCCTTTAAAAATCCTTTGTTAAAACATTTGTCAAAACATATTTCCATTTCTTTTTGGTAAAATCCAAAGTCTTAAAAGGGCTCTTAATTTTTGAAGAGTCTATATGCATACATCTTACCATTATTAATCCAACGGTCATTTTATGTAAAGGATTAAGTTTTTAATCCCTAAGCGTTAATGGTTCTAATCTTTGAAAAGTCAATATAGCTTCCATTATCTATTAATCACATGGTTAAATCATGTAAAGAATTAAGTCTTAAGTCTTATGTTAAATATTTAAGGTACATGTTTTCATCGTTCGGCCAATTTAGGGCAATCTATAAATAATTATTAACTCATTCTTATTCATATAAACAGACATATAGTCCTTAATGATCACAAGCATGAATTTATCAAATTACAGCCTACACACGTGATTCACCAAATTTATGAATGCTACATGTGTATTAGTCAATCCAAACGACATAACATGAAACTCGTAATGTTCATTACAAGTACCGGATGTAGTGATTGGAATACATAATCCTTTTTCGCAGATGCGAAGTTGATGATAACTATGCCATGGATCAAAACCTTGTAAATGATCGAACAAATCTTCCATTTCGAGTTATGGATATCGTTTTCGATTGTCAATTTACTCAGTTTATAGTAATCTATAAATATAAGGAATGATAACACCATAGCTCTTCATGATGACAGGCTTGGTATAATAAAATCTTTCTCCGACAACTTTCTCAGTTGTACGGTAATTCCTTAAATTCAGATGGTGCTGACGTACAGTGCACAAGCCACAAGTGCAGCACCGAGAATATAATCAAATACCAAATTCAACTTGCCTTAATGGCGAAAGTCTAGGTAGTTTATTAACAAATACCTCCTAAAGTTTAGATAACATAAACATCTTTTAATACATTCATGTCAGGTTCTTCTATATTACAATATCTATAACTAGTTCACAACCGTTCACGGTAAAATTTTAAGTCTAAATGCAGGATACGGGCATCCGTCAAGAATTATTTAGATCACTTTTGATAATCAACATCTTATCATTTTGGGGCATTCTACTCGAGTCCCCATTAATTAAGACAATGTCGTTATGTCATAATCAATCAATCCATTCTACTGGCACTATCAACTTTCCAGTTTTATTGCCGTCGATAAGATGTGAACTTCTCAAAAAACTAATAATAATTCTTAATCCTTCACAAATTTAAGGATATCTGGAGACACAACTATTATTAAAAGAGTAAGGTCAACACATAATCTACGCGATAGAATTTCAAATCAGATACAGATGAAAACATTTAATGAACATGAATATATCCCATGTTTTCATAATTTGAGTACGCATTCGAAAGCTCCTCGGATCGTTACCCAGGTCATTCAAATGAAATCAAATCATAAGGATGATAAGAACGTCAAAACATCCAGTCGGGTATCAACACTCGATAATCAAATACTTTTCCTAAGAATCTCACTACGGGAGAATTGGACAAGAAAGAATCGTCAATTGTCAAATAAGACAATTTCCACAGATGAGTAAATTCGATTTAGAAGAATAGATGATACAGGTACATATGTAGGTGTCCCTAACACTATGTCCCTATTTTTCACTTCTTGCAGATCTCATAAAATTTAATCTTTCACAATCTTCAAAGAAACTGTAGTGTTTATTCATTAGTTTTATGGTGACTACTAGTCAGTCTTGCATGGTCAATTCTAAATTGTATGTAGGCGCGCAACTATATACAATTTCAAGATTAACGATGCAATACTCAGTTCGTCAAAATTTTATCATCATGTTTATAATAAAAAACATTTTCATGCTTAATTCTTAAATAAGAATCAAAAATATATTTACAAAGATTTTCTTTGTTATGGAAATAATTAAGTTTCCAAAGCGTCTTATAAACAACTTTATTTTGATATCAATCACTTATAAATCTTACTTTGAATAATCCTTTTAGTGACGAAAATTCAATTTTTCTCAAGGAATACTGTTTTATCTTTATAAAAACAATGGGTGATCTGCAAAAGAGTGATGAAAGCTTGTTCACCAAGAACTAACTATCATACGATAGGAAATGAGCTTAGCCAGATAATCATGAGGTTAATGACCTCGATGGCACTCAGAAAGAATAATTTACAACGTAACTCAAATCGAGATGAGTACTTGTTCAATGGTTGCATCACTAATGCGAACATTAGGGTGAAGCAAGAAAAGATAGATAACATCGATACATGTAGAATTTAGCAATCAAAGGTAGTCTTTTCATTAATCACAAACAAGTCAAAATTTTACCGTAACACATTACGTGTCACTATGTCATACAATTCCAAAACTCATCCTACCAACTGATGTCTCAGTTAAGTTAGGGATTTTTAAAAGATACCACAATGAATACTAATCTACAAGAGTCATTAGGTGTTCCACATGTCCCAGAAGATCCATCGGTCTCAATTCAGAAGAAGATTTCTTCAATTTATTTCTTGGACACTGGGCATCCTCGTTAGTGGACAATGGCCAAGGAACAACCCTTAACACAAAACCTACAATCAATTAAAACCTTATAATTCCATCACAGAACTTAACGGCTTCTATTAATAATCTCATATTCCATACGGGTTAAATTTTACTTTATTCAAGTTTCAACCAATTTTATACTCAATTCAATATCCTACCTCATATTCCAATACTTTCAATCTTATTCTTCGGCCTTGTAAAGGCAATAAAAGCTCAATATGATCAACACTTAATTCCAATCCTATAGCTCTTACAACAACAATTATCAAATAATTCATTAGTATGAGATGACTCATATATTCAATTAGACTCCTCGGAAAGGTACTAGTGGCATGAGGCTTTTGGGTAATGGTTCCAATTACAGCCTCAAGTGCAACATTCACCCTTTCGATTTCGATTTAAGAATTGGATGACAACGAATCAGATGACATCTTTCCAGGTGATAACGTTTTGTCAAACTCCACTCTATAAGGAAAGATCGTCATGACATCGATATCAGATTTAATCTCGCCAATTATTTTTCAATATCACAACCAACTAATATCTACACTTCTACGAATATCAACCATTTGTCGGAATCATAAATATCCACAACTTGGTTTAGATCTAGGATAGCTAGAATTCCTACGAGAATAGCTTCGATTAATTTACTAGGGGGATTTAGGGTACATTGTGACAATCTACGTCGTATAAATACCTCGTATAAAAATCAAAATAATCATCAAACAATCATGTAATAAAATTACATCATATATATATAATCCAAGTTATATATATTAAAATAACACTTCTCAGTCTGGCCTTGTCAGTAACTCGGGAATTCTTCGGCACCGTTATAGTCAAAAGATTTTTAGACATTTTTAGAAAAATGTTTATAGTTAAAAGATTTTGAAACGTTTTATTCAAAACCTAAATTTTAAAAATCTTTCGTTCTCTATAACGAGAGCTCTGGTACCAAACTGTAACACCCCCAAATTTATACAATTCAATACAGCGGAAGACTAGTTGGTGTTACGGGATAGCACATTACTCACATCATAGACAACGCATAAAAATCGCGTCGTTTAATAATAAATCATTTCCATTCATAAACATTAAAGTTACATCGGTCCCAAGTCATATCATTTCATACAAAGTTTTGCAAAGTATTTGAATGGAAAAATATTGTTTAAGTGCGGGCCATGAATTCTTGTTGTCTTCCCGAGAATTACCTTCAAGTACCTGAGATAAAACATGTTAAAAGAAAAGGTCAGCGATAACGCCGAGTGAATTCATAGAGTTTAATAAAATCCATCAATATAATATCAGTATAAAATTATTACTGAAAATCATTTTGTACAAATCTTTGTAATAGGCCATAAAATAGCCAAAGTCATTTTATACAATTCCTTATCGAAAATCATAATATAGGCATTTGCCTTAAAAATCATTATACGAGCCAATGTCGTAAAAACATCATACAATACGTCTTATGACGTTGTATGAAAATAAAAACCGTTATATGAATATGGTTATGAAAACCAAAACACGAACATAATATTAATAGTATGACCCTGTATTGCTAGTCAGGCAATACATCGTAATTCGGAGCGTCTAGTAGTATTTCGTTAGTTTGGATTATTATAAGCCGCATGACATTGTTACCTTACTAAACCAACAACGGGTAGCTAACCCGATACCAATTTTTGCCCATCTAAAGTAGCGTGTCGTCACAAAGGTCACGCTATGGAAATCTTCTCATACATAAATTCGCTTACCAATCAATGTGGCACGACGGGGATCAACCGTCAAGGCGCGAACTAGGGTGATCGTCCCCAAATAGTACTATTAAATGCATAAGCGTCTACCAAATCCCGGTAGTTCACAATTCATGCTAATGGGACTTTTAGTGACATAACCTAACTTTAATAATCCATTTATTTTCATCTATCGGGTCCTTTAATCATTTATCGGGTCATACAATCGGGTCATTCAATCATTCGGGTCCAAAATCAACAAACAAACAATCGGGACAAATGGTGTCCTATTTTATAAAACTAACATGTTATCTCCCTCGCGGGTTTATAAAACATTTATAAAAACATTTAAAAGAGTGCGAGGCTATGAACTCACGTTGATGTGGGAAGGCGGTTATCGGCGATTTGGATGTACGGTACGTGCTTCAATCACGGAAACCTAGACAAATAATACTAGTCTTATACTCATGTCCAATGACTTTATAAAAATAACAATTATGTATACATATGATGATTATTTATATATAATGATCAAGTGGGTTTACATATTCTCGTTTACTTATTCTAGTGTTATATGTCGATAACTTTTATACTAGTTTACTAGTTTTACCTATTTACACGTTTTAAGTCCAATAAACTTATTATAAGTTATTTAACTTGTTTTAATCCATTTTGTACTTATATTATCAGTATTTAAACTTTCCATGTTGGGCCCAAATGGTTTAAGCCCAATAAGTTCTTTTTACAAGTATTTATCTTAATAAGTCCAATTATTAGTCCAATATGTTTAGTTAGCTCGTAAATGTCCGTATTTCTTATAGTTCGGGTTTTATCGGTTTTTACTTGTATTAGTTACTTATACATCAGTATATGACTTTTATAAACTTTACATTAGACGGGTTTGGTAGTCTAAGTTTTACCTTGGCGAAAAACGTTAATTTTACGGCAATAGCCGAAAAAGTCGTAAAAATCAAGTTTATAGTTTTTATTACTTATAAATATTATTTCATTACCATTTATATAATTTATCCATCTAATTAACCTTTTATATATTTATATAAATAAGTTTTATAAGTTAGTGGGTTTTTATTTTACATTTTATAAAATAAAATGTGAGTGCTTATATAATAATAATAAACATTAATTCCAAAAATCTAATTTTTATCTTCATGTTCACCATTTTTACCATATCTAGAGTTCTATAGTAAATTAGAAACTCACTTTTGGGTGACATGTTCTTCATATTATGTGCTACATTTAACTTAGTTATAGCTACTGCCCATTTTGAGTTCATCTTGCCTTAACAGTCCCTACAAAACTACTTATTCAGATTAGACCACCTAACTTGTTTTGATCATATCTCACTCATTATTTTGATTCCATTGCATGGCCAACTCTCACATGTGTATAACATCTTTTACTTACTGTAAATGGATCATACCATGCAATTTTATCAGTTCTTGTTTTAGTTATCTACTGTTTTTATACAGCCAACTAAATAATCAAGATTTTAGCCTCATTTCTTATAGTTATTAACATTTTTAAGCATATCTATCAACACTTGATCCCCACACAAAATTTTTATCATCATATATACATCATATACATATACAATAGGAAAGAAAATACATGATTACATAATCAAAATAACAAGAGGATGAGGAGAACAATCTTTATACCACCATGATGATGAAATGATGAGCTTTTCGATGAACAAGACATGGTTTTGGGTAACCAATCTTATGAGATATCAACACCACTTCTAGGGTCACCAAGTATTTGTAGATTCCTCCAAAAATCAGCCCTTGTTCTTCATGAAAACTCCTTGAGAAATCAGCCCCAAACTCCCTTGAAAACTCCTTTTTACATGTTAAGATCACCTCCAATCTTCATAACTTCAATGGGTTTTCATCATATGTGTGAATAACATATGATTTCATGGTTAAATCAAGATCAAATGGGTTATTTAGGGTGAGAGTAGAACGAATTTTTGAGAGAGAAATGGGAGGATGAGAGTGGTTTGCATGAGTAAAAATGGTGGTTATGAGTAGCTAGTTGTTTTTGTGGGATGAGTGGAAGAAACTAGCTTAAGTGTTAAGCTAGTGCTTACACTTGTAAGCTACAAGTTAACATGATGCCACATCTTTGATGTGGTGTCATGTTGTGCCATCCCATGTGTATTAGTGGGTGGGATAATGTATTTTGTCCCACCTCACTAATTTACGGGTATTCCTCGATTCTAGTTTCCTCGATTTGCGTGCCCTCGAGTCGTTTCACGAAAAACGTTTTTATAAATTATGAATCAACGACACAAAACGAATCCAATAAAAATTGTCTCATCAAAAACGGAGTTCAAAAACGTAAATACGTAATCCTAAGGTTTCCGGTTTAGTCGTAAAGGACGTTAAATTAAAATCGTAAGTCCTAATCTCTTCTCGTAAATTTGTGAGTTCATGAACTAACACAAATTTAAAACTCCAAAATAATATTCACGGATAAATTTATTTTCTGAAATGTCGGACTGTCACCAAAGACGGTGTATGTAAACGTAAGCACGTAACGTAGAATCCTCCGGTTTAGACGTAGTCGATGCTACTTCAAGACGTAAATCCAAATTTCTTCCCAAAAATAAGTGAGTTCATATTGTAACATTAAAATAATGTTTTTAAATAATATTCGAGAATAAAATATCAACCATAAATTGACGGATTGTCACAAAATATAAAAGGCATCATTACGCACATATAATCACATTACGACATGCTTGCAAAATAATCAAGCCATGCCAAATCAAATAAGTTCAATCAAGTTAAATCATGCTTGCTAAATAGCCAAGCCACGATAGATAAGAATATTTGACAGGATTTTCGGATAAGTCCAGTCAAAGGAAAGTTTGCAAGTTAAGGGATGTTTACGATCTTTATTGCATAGATGCACATAGAACAATATTTTCTTCATCAGATGGTGCTCACACACGGATCCATACTCAGATGACATTGTAGGGTGCTCACAAATGCATCCATAGCCAAAAGATATTACAGGGTGCTCACAAACGGATCCATACCCAAAATATTTTCTCGTTACGTTTGAAAATTTCTTCGATAAGCCATCTTTAATAACAAGAAAGAATCTCAGGATCTTTTCATTCACGATGAGTTGTGCTGATAACTTAATCCTCAGTCAATCCGTAAGTACACAACTAGTGTCGACTAAACAAGTCATCTGTTCTCGGAACAGGTAATGGTTCTTAACGATTAGCTTATAATGCTCGTGATAGTTAGGACACATTAGAAATGGTCCATAGAAACAAATTATAACTCGATAGAAGATTAACAGGGTTACTCATTCATAGACGATAATAAATAATAACCGTAAGGACGATCGGAATGAACGAATCATAGCAACGAAACACGAGTCGAAGAAGTACATCCGTATACAAAATAATCACAAACCAACACAGGCACACTTGAGCCCACTCATTTATAATTCGTTGTTTACATCCAAAGGCGTCCCAATCCATGTAAACAAGAATTATAAATTTATGGTTCGGGAACTTATAACTTTCTTGTTCAAATAAAAAGGCGTCCCAATTTATTTCAACAAGATGATTATAAGTCATCCTACTCAGGTAATACCGTCACATAACACGATATCATAACCAAATTAAATGCCAAGAAAAGTACAGGGTGTCAAACTTAATCCATGATTTATGTATTCAAACCTCCCATTCCATCTGAATAAAGAAACCATCGACAATCTAAGGTCCAGTGGTTTAAAACTTTCTTATTCAAATGTCCCAATCCATTTCAATAAGAGAACCTTAAACGACACATAGTTGGGCGATTTAAAATCATTATATTTAAATGTCCCCTTCCATTTAAATACAAAGTATTAAATTTCTCAACTAATGACTACTATGAGCATATCTTTGTTGTACCCAAATTATATACAGTTGGTTTGGGTATATATATATTTTAGGTCCAACATTGGCATCCTCCTTTTCGCCACAAAACGTAATCAAACACAATTAAATTAAACGTTATATTACGTAGAAGATGTCTCCTTGAAGAAATGATTCTTCAAAATCATACGGAGTGTAGAAATATATGATACGCTTATCAATTACGTTTCAAAAGGAGATGTCCTAAAATGGCACATCACGATGCGATGACAAAAATCGAGCTTAAATTAGTCGACATGCGATAGATTATGAAACAATATATATGTACCCAAAATATCAAACGAGTTCCATACTCGTATTCGGATAATAATTAATTATCGAGAAAAGTTATTGGCGGCGACGCCAAACACTCTATAAAATCGTATCATAAAATGTACGATAATCACGCAAGGACCATTGCTTCACGTGCAAGGCTTTTAAATACCATAGTATATAGATACATTTACATTCAATCATTCCTACATACACAAAGGATCACACAATCAAACCAAGCATTGGTTTCTAGGATCCATGAGCGCGCGGATACTTTTAAGGCAATCAAACAATTTTACGAAAGAGCAGTTATAGTCTAGGTTTTAAAAAAAATGACCTAGTTCGCTATAACTAGTGCTCTGATACCAATCTGTAACACCCCCAATTTCACAAGGCAGCGGAATATCAACATTGGGCGTTACTTCATAGCACATCACACACAGTCATAGAAAACGACCTCAAAAGAGACGTTTTATAAAATAAACCATTCGACAAAATCAGAGTTAAATAAAAGAGGTCCCAACAATTCATACAAACTTTAATAAAATATATAAATGTTTGTCAAAGTTATCGAATGGCAATTGTTTGTTTTGCCTTTACTTTATCTCGCGTGACTCCATGCTCCAGCTGCTCTTAACCTACACACCTGAGAATACATGCTAGAATGTCAACACAACGGTTGAGTGATTTCATAGGTTTTTAAATAAACAATAATGGGGTTTTAAATAAACCATAGAGCCTTTGAACACAAGAATCTCATCCATTGGCGATATTGTAACACATACAATATCAATACTCCAAATTATTACGCTAAGCTCATGACACCGATGCCTTAATCAATAAGTTTGCCCTAGTCAGGTATCTTGCCAAATACCCCATACTTCACGTACAACACACCCAGCTGAGCCTCCAACTCACAGGTGCGACCTGCCTGGGTAGGCGCTCGTACAGACGAATGGATCCATTGGGAATGAGGACCCCCACCCAGGCAGGTCGCACCTGTGAGTTGGAGGCTCAGCTGGGTGTGTTGTACGTGAAGTATGGGGTATTTGGCAAGATACCTGACTAGGGCAAATTTATTGATTAAGGCATCGGTGTCATGAGCTTAGCGTAATAATGTGGAGTATTGATATTGTATGTGTTACAATATCGCCAATGGATGAGATTCTTGTGTTCAAAGGCTCTATGGTTTATTTAAAACCCCATTATTGTTTATTTAAAAACCTATGAAATCACTCAACCGTTGTGTTGACATTCTAGCATGTATTCTCAGGTGTGTAGGTTAAGAGCAGCTGGAGCATGGAGTCACGCGAGATAAAGTAAAGGCAAAACAAACAATTACCATTCGATAACTTTGACAAACATTTATATATTTTATTAAAGTTTGTATGAATTGTTGGGACCTCTTTTATTTAACTCTGATTTTGTCGAATGGTTTATTTTATAAAACGTCTCTTTTGAGGTCGTTTTCTATGACTGTGTGTGATGTGCTATGAAGTAACGCCCAATGTTGATATTCCGTTGCCTTGTGAAATTGGGGGTGTTACATAAAAGCCCAATAATGAAATTCCTTATTCACTTTTATAACCTAAAGCCCAAATAGCCCAATCAAAGCCATACTTGGCCAATAAACGGATGAAGCTTTATTTGGGCTTCAAGACCAAAGTGTTTTCACAAATAAATTACATTCGGGACGTTTTTTATTTCTTTTCAAAGGCCCAAGCCCAAAGTTGAAAGATGAAAAGTTATTCAGTACAAACGAATTTATATCTTCACCACAAAACGTGTATCTTATCACCACACAAATAAATAAAACCCATTTACACCACACGTTACTTTCACCCACTTCACACTTTTTCACATTCACATTTATTTAATTGTCGATACATTCTATGTATACTTTCGTCCCCATCTCACCAAAAACCAGTCACAAATGTAACTGTTCACAAACCCTAGTTAATTAATTCGTTCGAATTAATTGGGGGTTTTTATTCACACGTTTAATTCAAGCGTGTGGCTAAATAATTCCCCAAGTTTTAGGAAGAGAGGTGATGGAATGAGTAAGATACGTGGCAGAATACGATTGGAAGAAACAGCTCATTATTCCCACTCCACCAATCAAGAGGCTTCAAAGAAACACAACTAGCACACACGGATGCCACGTTGGCAATCCGTGTGCTAGTTGTGTCCCATCAACCATCCAATCAAAAATAAGAGAGATAAAGAAGATCTAAGGGCTGGAATGAAGATGGAATATGCTATTAAGATGCGAATATTCTCTCCTCGACAAGCCCTGGGATGGCTATAAAAACCCCTCATTTTCTCTTGTAATTTTTATCCCTCTTTTACTTTAATGTTATAATGCTAGTTTTTAGTCAATAGTTGTAATCTTCTTTTATTAAAATTGTAATGAATATTTGAGTTAATAAAATTTTAATTCTCGTTTACATAAGTTTCTTTTATTTACGTTATGTTTCATTTTTAATTAAGTGCAATATTGAATCTAAAAATATTATTATAACTGAGTATTGGGTGAATAAGCTTAAATCATAGCTTATTTGCACAATTAAGTAGAAATAGGGAAGATTATCTATCCCCACTGGATAGACGTAAAATCGAAGGTGTGAAGATTTATTTTGGTTTAAATATTATGGTGGTTCGTTGGTGCACGAATGGTGGTTAATGGTGGTGTAAAACTGGTTTCATAAGGTTGTTCAGCACAAACCTTCGTCTCAAAGGTTTTCTTCAAAAGGGTATGTTTACTAGTTATTATTATGCTATTAATATGATTTTTAAGTTATTTGTTTATGAATGATATAAATGTTATAGGACTATTTGAATATGTGAGTTTTTTTAGAGATTAATGTTATGAATCTGCTTCTATGATGTTTCTGCTATATTGAGTATATGATGTTTGATTATATGTTGTTTGATTATATGTTGTTTGATTATACGTTTGTATGTTGATGATATTGAATGTTGTTGGAATAGATTACTTTTACTGATTTTTAATGAGTTAAAGTAAACTGTAATGGAAGAGGTAATTGTTATAGTTCTGTGTTTCTGATGATTTCTGATTTCGATTAGTGACTTATCTGTGAGCCACGACTTGGTTTATCAGTATGATTTAGTCTAAATAAGATTGAGTTAAAGTTTTGTTTCGCATTACTTAACTTCGTGTTGATTTGTTGATTTAACTTGAGTATTATTTGATAGCTTATTATTTTGCGTCCTTATTATGATATCTATCAGATTTCTGTTAATTTCTGCTTTATATTTTGTCAGAATGTTTTAGTTAGCTCATAGGAGTGATTTAGTTGTCATGATAGCTGATTAATTTGTATTATCAGGTTATAGATCTATAATTCATCCTATAATTTGCTGGTGTTTCTTGTTTATTTTGCTGTATAAGTTGAGTAGTATTTCTCTATATTGTTTAGCTAATTTTTAGCTTGGTTATTCATTTTGAATTTGCTCATTTCAAGTGTACAGATTCAATTAATCTGTTATACTCAATAACTGATATCCTTATCAGTTTCTTTCTATATAATTTGTAACTAAAAGTCACTCCTGTGACATTTAACCTTTTGCTGTCAAAAAAAAAATTATTACGAAAAAATGGCCCTTGTGAGGCTCGAACCTGCGACCTCGCAGTTCATTGTCCAGCGTGTTAGCCAACTGGGCTAACTGGCCTCTTTGGTTAACTCACTTTCAGCTTAATTAATATAGTAATCTGTTTGGCAGATTTTGTCTTTTAGTGTTTTTAAGTGAATTTACGTTTTTTTTTTTAAATAAATTTAAATTAACGTTTATTTTATTTAAGTAAACTTTCAGTTTTGTAATAATAATTAGTTTCAAAAAAATAAAATAAAATAATAATAAAAAAAAATGTTTTTATTAACTTAAAAAGTTTAATTAGTTTATTTTAATAATTAGATCTTTATAATTCTAGATTTTAAATAAAATTAGTTTAAAAAATATATAGATTTGGTTAGAGTTATTTTGATAAAGTTTATTAGTTTAAAAAGTTAAATAGATTTCTAAAAAATAGTTTAATAGTCATTTTTAATTAAATAGTTTAATTTTTATAGATATTTAAATTTGTTTAAATTTTAAATAGTTTAAATTTTACGTAATTGTTTTAGATTTAAATATAGCGGGGTTTACGATTCATGCACTTTAGGATTAAAATAGGATTTAAAATTGGTAGATTTATTTTTAGTTTAAAAACCGAAAACCAATTCAAATCGATTGTCCAAATCAAAGCTAAAACGTCTTAAATTCATAAGATCTTCGTGTACAACGAACTTGGTTCATCACGTGTTTAATTGAATTCGTCTTTGGTAATATTAGTCTATTACTTTTTCCTAAAGGTAATTTTCTAATTTACCCTATAACGTAATCTAATTATCACTATACTATCACGATCACATCAACTATATATCTCATAGATCCAAAAGACAACTCGGTGTATACAAAGTACAAGGAAACATAAAGGATCATCGTGTTGATTGAAGTTATCAGAAGAAGACACTTTGTTGGTGACATGATTATGAGAAACTCTAGTAGAATGTGGAAAACACTAATTATTAGGTTTTGACAATATAGTTTCATCAAGTTCAAGAACATAATCGGAACAACCTTTATCCAAATTCATACAACGCATTCGTAACCATTGAAAACGTAGCTCAGACAAATTCACATAGAAGATACCATATGGTTCAGAAGTACCGTTATAATTCATGTAGGAAACAAGATCTTTACTCGTTTGTTCCATAAGAGATCGACCACTAAAAGCTGGTATGGATATCGATAATGATTATGAATATCTGACCTCAAGTCCTATATATATATATATATATATATATATATATATATATATATATATATATATATATATATATATATATATATTCTTTAAATTTAATAGTAATAACAGCTAAGTAAGTGAATTAGATCGTAATTGGGATTACTATTTTATCTTTAGCAACATAACTTCCAAGTAGTGTGGATGAAATAATAATGCAATACATTGACCAACAATAGTAGATATTACTACTAACGCATAGTAGACTATATGATACAAGCATCATCCCCATTGTCTAATAACGTAATAATCATTATAAGTGCAAGTCAGTTACCAACTGTAGGTTTACTAATTCTAAGTCGACCTAGTTCTCTTAAAATTAGGATTTTATCAGAAGGTAAACCTGGTATTTTTTTCTTACGCATTTCATCGAACACGTTTCATGCATCAAATTCATAATACTTCAACTCTATAAAATTAAATTATGCCAAAACCTAATGTAATACATAAGTAAAAGATTCAAACTTATATTATACATTGTCATCATTGATCTATCAGTAAACTATCACTATCAATATCATCAGTAAACTATCAATATCGCTGTCATTAGTGATCTACGCATCATCTCATCAAATTTCGAATAAGCATAACGAAATGAATAGTAGATACAAGATTTATCATTAACCTCTTAACTTACATAATAAAAGCAACAATGATACATCAATACCATTGATGGTGGTGTGCGAACTATGGTAGTGGATGCCGGCGGTGAGTTGCGACCATAGCGGGGTGCGACGACAGTGAGGTGAGACGGAGGTGGTGCGGGTGGGGTTTAATTAGGATTTGATATAGACTTTGTGTGTGTGTCTGTAATGGTGAGGGGATGGAGGAGATTGAATGAGATATCCTTTTCTAAACCGTAGGATCAATTTGAAAATAAAGGGTCACGATGGACAGGTTTGTACTTTTTTGTGTGCAGGTTCCTTACGGAACTTTTGTCATGTTCGTGTATAATTTTATTATCACGAGAAAATATATATTTACTTTAGAGCAAAAGGTGTCACGAAGAGGTTTTACCTCTTCACTTGTGACACCTCAGCGCCACATCATACCAACTAACCAAAACAAAAAACCAACTAAACACCCTCTCACTCACAACTAGTCACTCTCCTCTTCACTTGGGTCCCACCACTCACCATTTTATTTCTTTTTTCTTATTTCACACAAACTAAAAATTCATTTCATAAAAATAAAAATTACAAATACTTCAAATAAAAATACAAATACTTAAAAAAATATACGGAAAAAAAAACAATACGAAAAAAAATACAAATACACAGAAAAAAACATCCTAATCATCGACTGCATATTTTGCCGCGATTTTTGCCTGTTTTCTTTCGATAATCGACTTGTTCGGTTCAGGCAAATTGTCGGTTCTGATCGAGAGAAACTCCATCTCTTTAAACTCCAATTCATCATCGACTTTAGCTTTCTCGGCATCGGCTTTAGCTTTCTCAGCTTCGCTCTAGCATTCCTCGAGTGGTACATGTCTCTACCGGCATGTATTTTGTGGATTAAAGCCTCGTTTATTTCTCCCTTCGAAGTGTTCGAACCACTACCCGTGCTGCTGCCAGTTGTTTCTGATCGAGTCTTCTTGGCAGGTCTCTGTTTGCCGGCTGGTCGAGCTCGAGGATCTGGACCGAATACGGAGGTATGATCATTTTCGTCTAGACCCTCGGGTGCGTCCCAATTTGAGTAGTTTTTAAGCACCCTCCACACATGGTCAAGCGTAAATTTTCTCCCCCTGTTACAAGCCGAAAATTCAAGTTTTGCAGCATGAATCACGTCATATTCGTTTTGACCGCTTTTCTTGTTAAGACCTTTGAAGATAGCGTGAAACTTTTGAACATCGGGGTGCATCCTTGACCATTTCCCGGTCAACATATTCTTGGTACGACGATTTGCGTTACGATCATTGAAATCGTCATAAATCGTGTTCCAAAAATACTCTTCAGTTTGATCAGTCCCCGGATCTTTGTCTTCTGAAACGCCGACCCAACACTCGGCCAGTATGACCTCCTCAGCAGGTGTCCACCGTTGGGGTGTCGACTCCACCAAAACATCGGCTTCGTCGTCGATGTCGTCTTCGTCTGCGGACAAATCAACCGCGATAGATTTTTTTGACCCCCGTTTCCTTTACGAACTACTACTTTTTTTTTGTGGTGGAGGTTGTGGTGCTGGTATCTTGAATTGTGTTTCAGGGACTTGTTGACTTTGAGATGGATAAGGATTAAACTGCGATTGATTAAACTGAGATGGGTTAAATTGAGATTGTTGCAAAGCTAGTAGTTGATTATAGTAGATTTGTTGGGGTGACAAGTTTGGAAAGTATTGATGCGAAAATGGTGGGAGGGCTGCGAATTGACTGGAGCCTTGGCCGGACTGCGTCGCCGGAGAAGAGGACGACGATTGATTCAGATCCGTGCTTTGGCTAAGAAGTTGCGACTAGGAGAGGTAATCGTTTGGGAAGTTTGACATTTTTTTTGTGATTGTAGGTGTAAATTTGTGAATGTATTGTGTGTGTATATTATGGATATAGTGTGTGTAAATATAGAAAAATAAATTAATTAATTTTTTTTTTTAAAATGTAACCGTTGTGAAACGGTATTAACATAAGTGCGGCCCACACTTTTTTCCTTTTCACTTCGTTGAAACATGGCGAATATGGACGGCGAAGAGGACCCCGGTGTCACGGCGAGCACCGACGAGAGTGCCACCTAGGACTGGCGAACCCCCCTTGCCGTGACACCGTTTGCTCTAAAACTGCTGGTCAAAACGTTTAGTGTACCAAACTACTCCGTAATCTGTATATCTTAGATGTTGTCGTACATACAAGCTCACATAAAATAGTTGTAGGAAATTAGAGAAAGGGTGTCATAACACACTCACCCATCAAAATTTTGCCTATACATCACATAACTAACAAAAATAGCCACTCATTTATAACACACCCAACCTCTTTTCATTTGAGCCCACCACTATCTTTTATTTTTCTTTTTTTTCTTTTTCACACAAACTAAAATTTATTTCACTAAAATAAAACGGAAATAAAAATTGCAAATACGGATTAAAAAAAATTACGATACGAAAAAAAATTACGATAAGAAAAAAAACGATACAAGAAAAAAAAATCAAAAAACTGAAAACACAACAACTAAAATAAACTACTCCTTCCGGGTGAGCGTATCGGGCCATGATTTACTCAACAGTGGGAAAGAAGATAGTGATATATTATTAGTTGTATAAATATTAATTACAAATATTACCGTTACAAGGGGTAACGGCTAGTTTTTGACACTTTCTCTCGTCGTCAACATTTCACAAATATGAGATCGTCTCGACGAAGAAAGAGGGTCGGTGTGGCGAAGAGTCACAGCGAGTTGGCGTTGGCTATGTAGGCACGGCGAGCCTGACTGGTTACGGTACCTTGCTCTCTTAGTGTAGTAGTATTCTTAAACAAGTAGCTTAGTGGGAGTCCCACTTGAAGACAAAGATTCTTGTGGTCAATTATTTCAACCTCCCTCCACCATTCAAAAGAATCCAACTTCCAAATGAAGAATCAATGAATTTCATTTCTAAACAGCAGATCTTTTCTCAATCCAAAACATGGGTTTTGGTTTGACTCACCTCTTCATACTACTAGTACTTATTTACTTAACCCCTGTTTTTTCACAATCAAACACCAGCAGCAGCAGACTCAACCAAGGTCAGGTTCTTAGCGACGGAGAAACACTTGTGTCGCCCCAACAAGTTTTCCAACTGGGCTTCTTTAGCCCGTCGGATTCCATCTTCAAATACGTTGGAATATGGTATTATGGTCATCAAAACAGAACAGTAGCATGGGTAGCAAACAGAGACAATCCTATTTTTGGTGATTCGGGTGTTTTGGGTATTGGTATTAATGGAAGTTTGATTGTTTCAGATGGAAATGGTGTTGTTTATTGGACAAGTAATACATCTATTACTAATGATGGAAATGCAAATTTGACAGTTATGCTTATGGACACCGGGAATTTGATTCTTTCTACCCTTGGAAACGCGGGTGATGATTCAAATGCTATTTGGCAAAGCTGTCATCATCCTACCGACACTTATTTACCCAATCTCAGAGTTTATCTCAATCTTACCAATGGGATTACTCATGATTTTGTTTCTTGGAAGACGGTAAATGATCCTTCTACAGGGAATTATTCCATGGGAATTGATCCTCAAGGTGCACCTCAAGTAGTTGCTTGGAATGATATCTTAAATAGGCGCTTATGGCGATCGGGTCACTGGAACAATCAGATTTTTACTGGGGTGCCACAGATGAGATCTTTATTACTTTTTGGTTTCAGATTGGTTCAACTGGATAATGGACTCGTGTATTTTATTTTTAATAATGACAATACTTCACTTTTGATGAGATTTTTGATCCAATGGAATGGACTTGTCCAACAATTGACTTATGATACTGCAACTTCTCAATGGAATGTGTCGTTATCTCAGCCGACAATCCGTTGTGAAACGTATAACCAATGTGGGAACAATGGATTTTGTACAAGAAGTAATGTTGCTCCTGTCTGTAGTTGTATGCAAGGATTTGATCAGTCGAATGGAAGCTGTGTTAGAAGAAGTCAATTGGAATGTAATTCAAATGGCACAAATGATGGATTTGTGCAACTCACAGGTGTTAAACTTCCTGATTTTGCTGACCTTGTGGCTGGAGGTAGAGGTGACTGTGAAAGTGGATGTTTGAGGAATTGCTCGTGTAATGCGTATACTTATCTTAATGGGATCGGGTGTTTGAGTTGGGCTGGTGATTTCATTGATGTGGAACAATTCGAACAAGGCGGCGAAACACTTTATATTCGTCTTGCTGATTCAGATTTGGGTTGGTGTTATGTTATTTCAATCCTTTTTTGTGATTCCTGTTTCATTATGTTTTGACTTGTCCTTATTGCTGTAGTGTGTGGTTCGGTTTCAGGGCGCACAAAGTCATCCAAAACAGTCGTAATTGCAGTAACAGTAACAGGTGCTCTTTTTCTTGGGATCATTGCTTGGTTGTTATGGAGGTACCGACAAAAATTAAAAGGTGAATTCGTCTTTTAACTGTATAATATTTTGGTATGAGGTGTGGACCTAAATTTGGACAGTCAGATCTCAAACTATATATGTGACAGACAGGTCTCCTTTTAGAATCCTTGATTCGGGTAAATATGAATTTTTTTTTTAATTTTAACTGGGGATATATAAAAATGCCCCCTAATTTCACAGGTCCTGCTTGTGGATGGGAGCTTGGGATTTTCCGAGACTCGAGTCCCAAGTTCCAACCCTACAAGCAGTAAATTTGGGCCCAAAGTGGGGGATGAGGGGGGCACTCTCTTGATCGGGCTGCTAAACCAGTCTCAAAATTGTCTTCAAACTATTGTCTTTCTGACGGGGCTGTGTGCTCACTGTTCCCGTTTATACACTTTCAGTTCATGTGCTTTAATCGAAAAATTATATATTTCAAAAGGATTTTCTATGCATGTAAGATTGTAAGGTCCTCTACATAGTAAGTCTTAATTTTGTCGGGTGGATTTGATGAAACCTCCAATAATGTGTCTAAATTCATGAAATTAGAGGTGTATGTACGTACGTACTAGGCTTCTACCAAATGGCAAATAAATACACTCTAACAAAGCCTTTCGATGCATTAAAATTGCTGTTATATATGTATGGTTTCTGTTCTCTCACGTCATTTACTTTAAAACCAAATTATGTCGATAAATGTAATTAACTAGCTAAAATCGAGCAGAATTGATGGAATTTCTCTATGTTTGTTGAGACTTGAGACGATTTACTGGATTGGAAACTTATGCACATTGAAACATAGGGTGTTTTCACACATATTTTCTTTGGCCTAATAGTACAATTATATTGTGTCAAACATAGTTTCCTAGGGCCATAACACTCGTGTAATCTGTATATTGAAACTGATCACTAGAATGTCAAAGTCCATGTGGAAAATCAAAGATTCCGCCACTTACTTCTGAGGCATCAGATGGTCAACAAATTCCGGTTGAAGCTTCAGAACATCTGGAATGTGAAGGGAAAGATTGTGATGGCCCTCCATTGCCTTTGTTTAGTTCGAGTGTGTTAGAAATGGCCACAGATGGTTTTGCAAACAAAAACAAGTTAGGTCAAGGTGGTTTTGGCCCTGTGCATAAGGTTCGCCCTTTATATTAATATATTCTTGTAACTTTATGATAATCATAAGAGTGTTTAGTTTGGGTTTTGAAACTGTTTTATCTGAATAATGTGGACTGGAGTGTTTATTAATTGGTTTAAGACTTCTATAAATTTCACAATGCGACTCTTTCATTTTTTTCTCTTGAAAGTTAAAAGGGGGTTGCTAACCGATGCCTAGTGGGCAGAGGTTAAGCTGTATTAAATGAACACAAACTTTCCAAATTAGCATTAAAATGTATTAAATAGACATTAATTTTATTGAAAATCAGGTTCAGATATAGTAATTTATGAGTTTATTCAATGTGTATTTAATGCATTTTAATGCTAATTTGGAAAGTGTGTTCATTTAATACACTTTAACCTCTGCCCACTGGGCATTGGTTAGCAAAAGCCAAGTTGAAATTTAGAACTCTTTAAATATTAAAACAAACTAATTATAACAACCACGAACAGTAAAGCAGAATCATACATTAACAACTATCTGTTTTTATTTACTATATCATTATCATATTCAATGCGTACATGACTACATTCAATGCGTGTAGCGGTTAATTGGGGTTTAATATTTTCTTCTTCAGGGGATTTTGCCCGGAGGGCAAGAAGTTGCTGTAAAACGGCTTTCCAAATCATCCGGTCAAGGATTAGGAGAATTCAAGAATGAGATGGTTCTGATTGCGAAGTTGCAGCACCGAAATCTAGTTCGATTGCTGGGCTATTGTATTGAAGGGGAAGAAAGAATGCTCGTTTATGAATACATGCCTAATAAAAGCCTTGACTCGTTTCTTTTTGGTACAGTTTCCCCATTTATGTTAAAATTTAATGCTTGATAATAGATTAATAATATTCTAATTTTGCAATATGGTTCTTGTATGTGATAAAAGACGCAACAAAGAAAGCGGAATTAAATTGGAAAACACGATTCAATATCATTGAAGGGATTGCAAGAGGTTTACTTTATCTACATCGGGATTCAAGGCTACGAATTATACATCGGGATCTAAAGGTTAGCAACATTTTACTTGATGAAGAAATGAACCCAAAGATTTCAGATTTTGGAATGGCTAGAATATTTGGAGGGAACCAAAATGAGGCAAACACAAATCGAGTTGTAGGAACTTAGTAAGTTTTTTGGTAGTTTGTATGGTTTTTGGCTTGTAACCTATTGAAGTATTGATGAAGGGATCGTAATCATGGTTTTATGATTCTTGCAGTGGCTATATGTCTCCTGAGTATGCAATGGAAGGTTTATTTTCGGTGAAATCTGATGTCTATAGCTTTGGTGTTTTGCTTCTAGAAATTATTAGCGGACAACGGAATAACGCCTTCCGGACTCCTGATTCTACAAATCTAATTCGACATGTAAGTTCACTCTTTTCCTCCTAGTAGATCCAGAGTTTTGTAATCAGGGTATATTAGAGGTGGCAGTTTTGACCAATTTATGGGTAAAATGGGTCGAGTTTTACTATATTCCTCTCGAACTAGTCAAATGGGTAAAATTTGAAAAATACTAGCTAAAAATAACGGGTAAAACAGGTTTAAAGTCATTCAAAGTGTACTAAAGATGTGCTTAATGCATTTCTATTTATAGATAAAGAAAAAAAAGTCAAAAAGTGTTATGTGGGTTTGCTGTCGGCGCATGACCCGTTTACTCAGTCACCTCACCCTAATATATATTAGAACCTCTAGGATATGTACCACCATCACTGTTGATTCCTTATTGTCTTTTCAAAAAGACTCCCGAAAGATATGCGTTTGAGTGTGTGTAGTCATGCCGATCCATGATTTACACTCCATTATTTCTTAATTTTTGATTATATAATGCGTCTGTCCTTCACACGACTAGCATTGGCTAAAATACTATGATTTAATTGTTCATTTGTTAAAGTTTTTTGAGTCAAGAATTATTATTTACATAGAAGGCAAACAAGCAACAAGCTGCGCCGCTAACCCTTTAATGTTCTTGGAGTACGCATACGATCACGTTAGTCTTCCTCTGATAATAGATTTCATACTTTTTAAAGGATGTTATTAAAAAAACCAGCAATGTTATTGTCTTCAGGCGAGAAAGTGGTCTGCATCACTCATACCATTTGTACGCTGTCAAAATAAAGAGACTGCATACAAAGGCTCTGCTAAATCACTCATTTTTTAAATCAGAACTCAGTGTAGCTACTAGTTATTTTAGGACTAGTCTTTCTACGGAGTTTAGTTTGTGATTCGTTTGAGTGAAGGAAATAATCTTTTAAAATTGCGGAAACAATCTACCTACAAATGAGTTCATGCACACATCAGGTCCATCCCTTTTTGAATGATTTGTTGCCAAGTTGTAAGACATATGTCCACATTTTCAGGCATGGAAGCTGTGGAAGGAAGGGAAGCCTGAAGAATTGATAGATCCTTTGATTTTTGATTCTTGCAATAAAACCGAAGCACTCCAATGCATCCATGTTGCAATGTTATGTGTACAATCATCCGCGGTTCAAAGGCCGACAATGTCATCAGTGGTTTTCATGTTGGAGGGTGAGAACACGAGCCTTCCTCAACCAAGTGAACTTGATATCACATCATTGAACTCTGTAGATATGGATTTGCTAATGGGAGGTCGTGAAATTAACGTATCATCCAATGACGTTACAATCACAGAAGTGTCGGGGAGGTAATATTTATGATAGAAAGCAAAACAGAAAACGATTTGTAGATAGATTTTGTTTTGTTTTCCATAAGCTGATATCAGAAACTAGGTTTCTGTTGTATTTTCGGTTTCTTTTTTCTTAAAGGCCGTGAGTGATGGTTGCAACACGAGGAATCAAACACGTGACCTCATAGTTTTGATCTTATTTTGTGTATACTCTGGATATAGTTTAAAGTTGTTATATATATAGGGGGGTAATTCATATTTTGTATAGAACTGAGAAGTATAGTTGTTTACAATGTGCATATTATGTTAGAGTTAGACCGTTTAATGATATAGTGACCGTTTAATGATTCAGTGATCTGGAATTAAGGTAGGCTGTTCATTAATCGCTTGATTATAACATTATTGGATCAAATTGAATTGACAAAAGTAATTTGAATGCAAATGTATGAAAATAAAATCATGCGCAGACACAAAAATGTTCACCGGCCTTCCCGAACCACCATCAAATGCATACACAAACCATTTGTGTAAAACTTAAACATCAATCTTTAATCTAAACTATTACAAAAAATATATTACTTCAAATTAAACGCTTTGTAACTTTAATACCTTGTATAGTTGTATGTCAAGCAAACGATATAAGCAGGCCAAGCAAAGCTTACTTGAGTCATACTTATCAGATTTACACATATCTCCGATGATCAAGGCGGATTGATCATATCATCTAAAGAGTCAAGCTCAAAATTGAAATATCTAATATCACAAAAAAGAGAGTTGAGATAGACACCATATATAACATAAACCAAATAAAACAATCTGACGATTCATTCATTTTAGATTCAATGGCCAAAATCACACCCACTTTTTACACACAGGGGCAAAAACGTAAAATATAAATAAATTTTTATCACAAAATCCTTCATTTTTTGGGTTAAAAATCACACACACCCTCTTTCTCGCCGGCATCTCCACCCCATTTTTTCCGGTAACCTCAACCACCACAACTACCTCAACCACCACAACTTACCACCATTTTCCGGCGATTAATCAACCACCGCATTGTCTTCTATCAACAACAACCACAATAACACACCTGCGAGAGATCTACAAACCCTAACTTTTTTCCGACGAGATCTCAACCAATTCAAACCACATTTTTCCAGCGAGATCTGCAAAATATGGCTGATGACGATGCAATTGATGCAGATTCAAGTATAGTTCAATACAAAGAAGATGAAAACCTTATGACTCAGAATCAAAATGAAGAGTCAAATGTTGAAGCTAATCTCATTCAAACTCCAGGTAAATCATATATGATTCATTGTTTATATGATTCAAACACATATGCTTTAGTATTGTGGAAGAATCATATATGATTCATACATTATAAAAACAAATGAATATATATGATTCTACGATTCTGTTTAAATTGTTTAAGACATTGTAATTGGTAAAAACTTCGAAAGCAAGTTGGATGAATCATATATGATTCATGATCAATCATGTATGATTCATGTTGAATCATATATGACATGATCATATATGATTCAATGTAAAAATAATTTACTAAAACAAAACCTAAATGTTATTGTTTAACAGTTTCTAGGAGCATGTCAACTTTATTCCCAGAGGGAGAGACACCTGGAGGAACGATATACTGCGAACCAAATGTTTAAAAGCAGTACATACCTTTTGTGGGGAAAACTTCTGATACAATTAAGTAATGCGTCGATTTTTATAACACTTACGCTGAAAAGGGAGGGTTTGAAGTTAAGATGACATGCCAAAAGAAAACAAAAATGGTTTGGTGAAATCAAAGTATGTCATGTGCAATCGAGAAGGGAATTCAAAAGAGATAAATATTAACACATTGGATCCTCAAAACAGTGATAAGCAAGTTAGAAATACAAGGCATAGACTAACGGGTTGCCAAGCAAGAATTAAGGTTGTTTTGGATAGTCGTACCGGATTGTATGAAACAGTTAAATTCATTCCGAGACACAACCACAAAATGATTCAGAAAGAATTTGAGCATCTCACAAAGAAACAACAAAAGATGACTCAGGCGGAAAAAATGTTCGTTGTAAAAGCTTCAACAATGAAACTTGGTGGAACAAAGGCGCACCACTTGTATTCTACGATGAAAGGGGGTTCTCAATATGTTCATGGCACGAGTGACGATTTTAAGAATCATGTCAGAGACGTTAATGAGGTTATAGGAGAAAGCGATGCACATATACTGATAGAAAAGATGGAAAACAGGAAGTTGTTTGCGCCAAACTTTACATTTTAGTATAAGGTTGAAAATAGTGTGTTAGTTGCACTTTTTTGGGCAGATGAAGTTGATAAATGCAAATACGACGAGTTTGGTGATGTAATGTCATTTAACGCAACATTCAGAACGAACTAGTAAGTTGTTGAATAAAAACTTTTTATGTCCTCTATATATGATTCATGATGAATCATATATGATTCATGATGAAACATATATGATTTACTTAATGTTTTTAACAGTTATTGTTCATTTGCAGGTATGACATGGTTTTTGTTTTGTTCACCGCCATAGATAATAATAGAAAGTCAGTGACAGTCGGCGTGGGATTGCTGTTATGTGAGGATACATATGCTTATATATGGCTACTAACTTCGTTCATGACTGCTCACCCAAAGCAACCCGATATGGTTGTAACAGATCAAGTGGTGCAATGAAGAGAGCAATTGAAGCAGTGTTTACGCAGTCTAAACATAGATTATGCATGTGGCACATCATTCAAAAAATTCCATCGAAGGTATTGGAATGAAACATAGATTGTTCATGTATTTTTCTTGTAGAATCATGTATGTTTCATGATGAAACATATATGATTCATGATGAACCATATATATGATTCATATGAAACATATCTGATTCATGATGAAACATACATGATTCATGATGAAACATATATGATTCATATAAAACATATATGTTTCATCATGAATCATACATGTTTCATGATAAATCATATTATGTTTCATCAAGAATCATGTATGTTTCATCGTGAAATATGTATCTAATCATTATCGTCTGATTATTTTTATAGATGTGCAAAGAAACATATGAAGAAACAAATTTCAAAGAACGTTTCAACAAACTTGTGTGGAATATGTTCATAGAGCCTAAGGAGTTTGAAGAAAGTTGGAATAAATTAATCGAAGACTTCAGATTGAAAGAACACAAGTGGATGACGAAGATGTTTACCCTTCGAGAAATGTGGTTACCGACATACTTTATTAACTCACCTTTGTTTGGCTTACTGAGAACCAGTTCCAGATCCGAGAGTGAAAGCGCATTTTTCAAATGTTTCACGAATCACGGGTCAACATTACTCAATTTCATGATATGCTACGAAGCAGCCATGGAAAGGCAAAGACACAGGCAAGAGTTTTAGACTTTAAAACATTTGAAGCAGCTTCAAAACCTTATACAAGGTTAGGGATGGAAACACATGCGGCTAAGATATATACTAGGACAATATTTCTGCTTGTTCAAAAGGAAATAATGAAATCGATTTGGGCTTGTCAAATAGTAGAGTTTAAAACGAAAGAGTGAGTTGCGATGGTTAGGGTTAAAGACACGAGGGCAGGTGAGTACCGGACAATTTATACCGACGAAGGCCAAGATATGGTTATACAAGAAGAATACAAGATAGCAACCTACAAGGTTAGTGAATCACTTGTAATTTTTTTAATAGATTACGGTTACCAAAATAATATATGATTTATGATGAAACATATATGATTCATCATGAATCATATATGTTTCATCATGAAACATATATGATTCACTATGGAACATATATGATTCATGATGAAACATTCATGTTTCTGATTCACTATGAAACATATATGATTCACTATGAAACATATATGATTCATGATGAATCATATATGATTCATGATGAAACATATATGATTCTTGGTAAATCATATATTATTTTGGTGAATGCACAAGTATTAATTTTATTTTTAATGTTTCATAATCAGGTTCTGCGTTATCCAGAAGACGGTTCAGTTAATTGTACTTGTAGACATTTTACTCGGTATGGTTTTCTGTGTCGACACGTATTTTGTGTTTTGAAGAACCCTGATGTTGAAAAGATTCCAGAAAAATACATTCTAAGGCGTTGGAGAAGGGATTTAATACCACTTGGATTGAGAAGAAAGACAAACAGATACGGAGAAAAGAACGAAACCATTGAAAAGTTAACTAATGACGTCAACAACGTGGTTGACGAATGCTTGTTTTGGTTGAGTAAAGATGAAGCAAAGTTGGAAGAATTTGTGCAAACATTGGAAAAAATAAAGAAGGAAATACAAGTTCAAGTTCCTAATCCACCTACGTAGAAAACGATTGATGTGATTCTAGATATCTATGCAACTGGAAAGCCAACTGCTGATAAACTGACCATAGGAAATCCAGAAGGGGCTCAAAACAAAGGCAGTCTTAAAGGAGAAGGTAAAGGAGAACGTAAAGGAGAACGTATAAAAAGTGCAAGAGAAATCGCTGTAAAAGCTAAGGAAAAGCAGGCTAGGAAATGTTTATTTTGCGGAGCGAAGACAAATCAACATAACAAGAACACATATTCATTAAATCCAAAGTATATTGCAAAGTTGGCGCTTATGGAAGCTGCTCGAGCAGAAGCTGGAAATGTTGCTGCTACAGAAGCTGGAAACGTTGCTGCTACAGAACAAACAATAAACACAACTTCTTGAACATTCTATTTTTTTTCAAGTCAACTTCTTGAACATTCTATGCTTTTTCAAGTCATACTTACTTTAAATTGGCTTTTCAATTCATAATTTGTTTCATACTTAGTTTCACACTTGGTGCTTATGAGGATCTAATTTGAATCAAGTTTGTTTCGATCTTTAACAAACATTTTCTTTTGAAGTGTTTGAGGATGGTGGTCTCTGTGTATGCTTATGAGGATCTAATGAATCATATATGATTCAAAATCAAGTTGGATGATTCATACATGTGTCTTGATGAATCATATATGATTCATAATGAATCATATATGATCCATCATGAAACATATATGATTCAGACTGAAACATATATGATTCAAAATGAAACATATATGATTTTTCATGGATTCA